>JAWZYV010014268.1:0-73879 GCA_038373885.1 Cheiracanthium punctorium
GTTATGAAAGGAGAACGTTTCACAGAGGAACAGCAAAAGCTATGCGTGATAGACTGGAACAGAACAGCCAGTTTCGATACACTTTTATCCACTGAGAAGGTCTGGTGATGGACTTAGGGTTGGAGAGAGACTTGCACGCCACCATTTCACATCCACTGCGATTGAAGAACTTTGATGTACAGTTGAAGCTGCATGGAATGAAGTATCATTATCCAAGATCCATGCCCAGTTTGAATGGATGACCAACTGGATAACAGCAGTTCTTGTTGCTAGATGTAGAAGTTCTGTTACTGAATTCTGCTCGTTGTATGCTCCAAACCTCCTGCAAGTAAGTTAACCCATTTGTGCCTGGATATTTTTGCGACTTTCTTCGATTTTTATTGATTTCAGAAATAATAGATACATTTCTGATGCTAACTTCTTGAACAAGGGATGATTTCTTTTAAAATCATTATGCATAAAAATCGAGATATCAACATCATACTGGGTCATGTTAAAATATTTTGTAGAGTCGAGGCTCAACGCTCATGAATAAAGGCTAGGAAAAATAAATAACGTTTTCGACTAATAGCGAAAATGCCGTCCCAAGAAAGGGACACTAGGCATTAATGGGTTAATATCTTCCTTCCATAAAAATGTAAAAATAAACATAATTAAATGCAATAAATAAGATAAAGTACATCCAATAAATGTGATAAAGTAAAATGACAAGCATTCTGTTACTTTTTTTTCTGGTGAATCAGTTTTAATGATAGCGTTCCACGTACATACAGAGTGTCCCCAAAAAATAGTAACAAGCTTTAATTCTTTATCCATTAGAGATAAGTGGCAATCCAAATATAGAAAATGTTCAATATAAGGTAGGCAAAAAGACTATGTTAAAAAAATTCTATCTTTAATTTTTAAAAAGTTACTCTTTTAAAATTTGTATACGACCCCCCCATACAAAAAATTCCCAGTTAGTAAAACGTGGCCCATACGCTAATGAAATGATGTTCGGAATTTGAGCCTTTCATCATAAAACGTATCGGCGATACTTTACAAAAAAGATGATCAAGGGATATAAATGAATGTGAATGTTAACATTTATTGCAAGAGTACAAAAAAAAAAAAAAAAATCTTTCATAATTTCTGTTCGAACACTGAAACTCGATCATCCGACTTGATTTTTTTCTCCTTCGAGAGCCATTGAAAAGTGGTTGAAGTCAGCATATACTTACTTTCATATCTCTGACGCACAGTGGCGGCTTGTGACCCGTTTCAGTGGTGGGGCCCGAAAAAAATATGGCCAATTAAAATCGCGAAAATATATATACATGTAGGACAACCTATCCCCACGTTCACACAGCGTAAGTATTTAAAATTTCTCAAATGACAAATAATTATCGAATTTACTATACAACTTTTGCTATTTTTTACGTAGTTATGTTAAACTGAAAAGTTTACTTTATTACTAAACAAAAAGCCACATTTGAATATTTAATATTTATGTTCTTTATAGTTGCCTGTTCATAATTTTTAGATGATTTAATTATTTTAAAATAAATAACATACATAAAAAATACATTCATACATCACTTTTCGTAAATCAAGAAAACATAACAGAAAAATATCTGACTGTACTGCAAAAATACGATCACGCAAATAAAAAAATGATTTCCTCCTAAGCGGAAAATTTCGCCAATAGCTACCGATTGCCGAAATTTCCCCGTACGGTCGTGTAGATCACCATGCGAGGGCCCGAACATCTGGGCCCAGAAGGCAGAGCCAAATAAGCCGTTTGGAAGCCAAGTTAATTCCGCGTCAGTATGGCTTTGTGCTCAATGCCAAATATGTCAACCCGGTGAACAGAGAAGAGACGCCCCATTCAGGGCAGGCCAGACCATGGCCCAAGCATGGTTTAGATAGGGGGAAAATCGTATAACTATCTCTTTTTTAAGTGCGTTTTTTAATGGATAGTATTAAAATAGAGTAAAACGCGTGTATTTTTTTAATGAAGGTAAATTACTGAAAGAACTGCCTTACATAATACGAAGATACTTTGATTTAGACGGTGCTTAGTCGGTGGGGCCAGGCCCCTCTGGCCCTTAATGACGAGCCGCCACTGCTGACGCATGTTAAGATATACTTCTCAAATTGTGTGCATACCTCTTAGTTATGCGTTTTATTTTACAAATTGAGACTTTTTTTGTGCACGGGTCATATAAAATTTAAAAAAATGTGTAACTTTTCAAAATGAACGAGATGATTTTTTTTCTTAACGCAATCTCCTTGCCCTTTGAACATTTTTTCAATTTGCATTGAGCACTTATCTCTAATAGAGGAAGATTTAAATCATGTTACCACCTTTTTGGTACACACGATATACATTTTATTAAGAACTGTTATAAAAAAAAATGTGGATTTCAAATGTGGATATGTCTACCAAAAATCTTTCGCTCGTATATGTACACCTTAAATCACGGTATTTTCCTTATAGAAGATGCTTTTTTTTTCATAAAAGTACTACCCTCAATAAATGAATAAATGGAACCGTGTGATTAAAAGAAGATATTGTGATATCCAAGTGATCGAAAATGCATTAGAATTTTCCTGATCAATTATTTATACAGGGTGTCGAGTGCTAACAGTGCCCAATGGCTATTTCCTAAACCGTTAGTCAGAGACACATAGTTCCAATTGCAAAAATGCTTTAAATTAAAAAATCTATTATATGAGAAAAATTGAAGTCAATAAATCAATTCCTATAGAAGGTACGAAATTTAAATTTTTATACGGTTCCCCGGTCCTATGAGTTATTTTTAGAAAATTTTCTTTATAAAATTTCAGGAAAAAAAAAAAAAAAAGAAAAAGAAAAATTCGTCTTTCTACGACCAAAATTCACAGAGTTACAGCTACTTAAAGTTAGAGCCCATTTCCATCTGCAAAGTAGGGGTTGTATACAAAATGAATTTGAGAAAAATTAATGTTTTTTGAGCTTCATTAACTATTTGATGTGTATAGATTGCAATAAAAAGGAATAACGTTTAACTATACGTATCCAATAAATTAGCATAAAAATATAGCTTATAGTGAAAATAGAATTTTTTAAAGAGTTGTTTTTAATGAACTGGCGTTAAATAACTGACGTTGTTTGTTTCTGATGTAATAGATTATACAATTTAGTTCAATTTTTGCAATTGGAACTATGCGTCTCAGACTAACGGTATAGGAACTAGCCATTGGGCACCGTTAGCACTGGATAACCTGTATATATTGAAATAAAGTTCGATTTTATTGCGTGTCTAGCATCATTTAAAGATAAGGTAGTGCTAGTTTCATTACCTGACCTACATCATCTTAAATCGTTATACTCGTACTTTAATATTTAAAGTATTTAGAATTCACACACAAAGATCAAAATGTTTGAAAATTAAAAGCAAAATCCCCGAAAGGGAAAAAAAAAAAATTATCAGTTTAGTTTGTATTGACACTAATGGATTTTATACGAAAATTAAAATCATAAAATTGAAAAAAATGAAAAATAATCGTATTTTTAAAAAAACTGAAAACTAAAAATGTTTTCTAGTGTTGAAAAAAGAAAAAAAAAACAATCATTACAGGTAAACTTTTATTTTTATCTAAACAATGATTCTTTTTCAGTAAATAAACTTTTTCTGAAGAAACATGCATGCCTCATTTATTAATGAATATACTTTTTTATGATGTGAAATTTTAAAATTTCTTTGTAGTTTTCACGAACAGAAATATTTGCATCGCAATTCTTTTTTCTGATAAATATGGTTTTATTTCACAATAACATTAAGGACGGCTTTTCTGAGGAAACAGGAAAACAAAATGCGTCATCACTTAAAAAAAATAGTTAAAAATTTTTTTGTGAATATATATATATATATATATATATATATATATATATATATATATATATATTTACCGCTCAAAGCAGAGGTGAAAATAGTATCAACTTTAGGTTGTGAAATGAAATTATTTCCTCATTCTTAAAATTTTACTATGGAAAATGGGGGGAAGGGATGGAGTTTAACACTAATGCCATTCTCTTTGGTGTTTTCAAGAAAATTACGAAATAAGTGTGCCATATATGAGTGTACTGTAAGTTCCATTTCATTAATTCTGTGAAGCTTTGCTGTTGAATTTTGAGTCCAGTCGAAAAAATTTTCTGAATGTTATCGAGGTAAAATTAATATATATATGTATATACTAGCTGAAGTACCCGTCCTCGACGGGTTAGTGAATGAAAATTTCCAAAAAGCAAGAACTTTCGTCAGCATTGTAGGAGTACACAGAATGGATGTAGTATGTTGCCAAAGTAAAGAAAGCGAAGTTATAATTTTCATGTATTGTTAAAATATTACAGGTTAGAGAGTAACTAAGTAATATCATTTCATTCGCTTTAGTCGTAATTATGTGATGCGCGAACGAATATTTACGCATATTGAAATAATTTTCGCAAAATCTCAAAATTTAATCAATATTTTTGAAAAATTTGAAGCCTAGAATTTAAGTTGAGTGACAACCTATCATGTCACCCAAATTCGTTTCATTCCCTGCAGTCTTTATTTCGTGATGCTGGAACAAATTTTCAGCATTTTAAAACGATTTTCGAAAAATCTCAAAATGTAAGCAAAATATTTTTAAAATTCAACGCCTATAAATTAAGATTAGCAACTACCTATCCTATCACTCAATTTCGTATCATTCGTATTAGTCGTTATTCCGTGATGTTTGAAGAAATATAAACGTATTTTGAGAGAATTTTCACAAAATCTCAAAATCTAATAAAAATGTTTAAAAAATTGGACTCCTATAGTTTATGTTGAGCAACCATCTATCGTGTGACCAAATTTCATATCATTCGCTTTAGTCGTTATTACGTAATACGGGAACAAAGATTCACTCAGTTTTAAACGATTTTCACAAAATCTCGAAATCTGATGGATTTTTTTTAATTAGATGCTTATAGTTTAAGGTGAGTGACCACCTATCATTCCACCAAATATCATTTTTTCCCCTTTGCAGTTATTACGTGATGTGCGAACACAAATTTACGCAGTTTGAAATGATTTTTCGCAAAATCTCAAAATCTAATCAACATTTTTTTTTAATTCGACGCCTATGTTTTAAGTTGAGTGAGCACCTATCATGACACTCAATTTCATATCCTTCGCTTCAGTCGTTTTTACGTGATGCTTGAACACAAATTTACGCAGTTTGAAAGGATTTTCGCAAAATCTCAAAATCCAATCAAGATTTTTTAAAAATTCGACGCCTATGTTTTAAGTTGAGTGACCACCTATCATGACACACAATTTCATATCATTCGCTTCAATCGTTTTTACGTGATGCTTGAACACAAATTTACGCAGTTTGAAACGATTTTCGCAAAATCTGAAAATCTAATCAAGATTTTGTAAAAATTCGACGCCTATGTTTTAAGTTGAGTGACCACCTATCATGACATTCAATTTCATATTATTCGCTTCAGTCGTTTTTACGTGATGCTTGAACAAAAAAAGCGTCACGGACAGAATGACAGAATGTCAGACAGACAAACTTTTTTTTGAGGGTCGCATCGGATTCCCGGGTGCTTGAAACGGATAGAAATCGCAAAATTTTTAAATTCCAAGAAATGTACAGACAAAAGTCTAATTTTATTTATATAGATATTGGTCCTTACGAATCGATACAATTGGACGTGTATGATCTCGGTCCTAGCTGGCCACCCACGTCACCTGATGTGTGGGTATGCGGCTACTTTTTGTGGAAACCCTCAAGTCTAAGGTGAACCGTAACAGCCCCCATAGTCTTCAAGAACTGCAGCAGAACATTTTTGGTGCGATTGCAGAAATTACAGCTGTCCAGATTCGATTTGCTTTCAGAAACTTGCTGACCAGGGCCCAAAAGTGCCAAGAAATGAATGATGGTTGAACTACGTCTTGGAACAACTAGTTTCGAACTACGTCTTGGAAAACGACCATAATTATGAAGATGCTTTCACCTTGTAATAAATCTAGGCACTAAAAAAAATTCCAAAATAGTTATTTGTATAATTTAAGATCTCCATTTAATAGGTATTTGCCAGGATAAGTCAGTCTACAGAGTTACTTACGCTTTTCCCCCGTAGATTTTGAAATATTTAAATTCAAATATGTATACATATATATATTTCAGCGGTATAATTACGGAGAGTATCATCGCCAATACAGTGATGTGTTGTACAACTGACAACCTTCACCTTCAAGCATAAGACTGGCGGTTTGTGTTAGCTTTTATATGAAGGAATCTTATCAGTGATAGGTCGGAAGTAATCATCTGCTTTCACTCAAAGAAGTATTGCACTTAGACGCGAGGAGCTAATAGACAGCTTCTATGCAAAAAGTCTGAAGACAAAGGGAAGGGGGTATAGAGTGGATGCGGAAATTCACTTGCCAAACTTTCCTGTACCAGAGGACTGTTTTAGGAAACCCAAAACCTGAAAATTAATGGAACCCACCCATTAAGAATTTCAAATAATCGGTGAATCTAGCAAAACGGCACAAAACTAGTGCCCGTATTGTTTTCTAGAGTTTCTGTTGTTATTTTTTAAAGATTTCATAAAGCTGAAAAAGAAATTTTTGTAGAAAACGTATTTTATCGGGTATTCATGATTTTACTTTACATTTTTAGAGCCGTAAAAAAACGTTTTTGTCGTTTTGGTCTGTATCCCTGTGTCATTTCTGTACCATATGCAACATTTGTGTCACACCAGGGCAGGTCTTAAAAAAATATTAAAGTAAAGAATTCCAAAGACAAAAAAAGAATTAAATAAATTAAAAAAATTAAAAAATATATATTTGACACCAAATGTAACATTTTGGATGTACATAAGTAAAAATAAAAGAATTCATTCCATTAAAAAAGTGTGACAGTAATAATGCAATTAATCATCAATCTTATTTTTTCCCGTTTGGGGAGAATTTTCCTAATTTTTATATCACTTCTCCCTCTTAAGAGACAACGGGAGATTTCTGTTCTAATAGTGCACGATGTGTCCCGGTGTAGTGTTTCTAATGCCTAGCACGCTTTCTAGAATGAAATCAGCTCCTCTACTAGTATACTATATAAGTCTGCGAGTTACCACCGCCTTGAACCAATGTTTTATCTGTTCATCCTACTCATCGTAAAGATACACTTGTAAAGGTTCCTTTTTCTATGCCAGGCATTATCCTCAGTCTCAGCGTTCAAGCACCAATGTTGGGCGTCGGAAAGGAATCTCCATCTTTAGACTTTTCAAAGGCCGGAAGCGAATAAGCATAAGCATAGGTCTAAGGTTTAAAATCAAGAAGAGGAAAACAGAAGAGGAAAGATAATCACATTTTGGAAATATTTTGTGCACTTTACTAAGGCAGTTTTTGAAGTGTAAAAAGTACTATATTTTGGTAAAAAAAAACACAGTAATTTAAAAAGAATCAGATGTAAATACAGTACTTAAAATTTAAAATAGTTTATGCGATGCAAGTGAGTGTATTTTCATTTTTACCTCCCCCCCCCCACCAAATAATAATAATAGATATGTATAAAATAAAATAATATTACAAATTATAGTAAATAATTTATTTTAATTTGTAATAAAATAAAAATAAAAATAAAAATAAAAATAGATGCATTAAGAAATTTGGAGTTTAAGTTCTCATTGTGAAGTCATGTATGGAGGAAACCATCCAAAACTCCAGCTCGTTAATCGACAGCCGCAAGGTTGGCCAGTGCCCTGGACCTTCACACTTTAGCCATCTACCTATGTTCAGTGTATTTATTATACAGTCGGCCATTAATTGGCCAGATCATTTTGATCGTTAGCCCAAGAAACCATGAAATGTGTAAAAGTTTTATGTTTTTGGTGATAAATCGCACCGTTTGTTGAAAATAAAATACTTGACGGGCTAAAACGTCGTATCATAAATAGTTTACACTCCCTGTAATACCATGAATAGTCTGCAGTACTTGTAGCTCTAGGTAGCTCGTGAACACTGATCATCATTGCAAACTAGAATTTTATTAATTATTGTAAAATAACTAAGTTCTCCGAAGGAAGGAGAGTTAATTCTTTTAATTCTATATTTGCAGCGGCTCTAGATTGTATGGTAGTTAACACATACTGTCTACGATAATGGGTTCAGATATGACTCCCAACTTCAGTATTTTTTGTTGTTATTGTTGTTTGTTTTATTAATTCGTCCGTCTTTCATAGAGGTTAACGTTGGCTTCCTAATGAATATACTCAATATTATATGGCCAACAATTCAGACTTTTGCAGTGGCAAATGCCTCCATGGCAAGTTTCCACCCTTCCCCCAGAAAGAAAAAATGGTTTATGTATTTTTTATCTACTGTGATAAAAAGGATATGCTTAGTGTTAAAATATACTCTGATCAAATTAACTCCAATAATGGGCTTTAAAAATATGTTTTCCTTATCCCACACGGTGAACAGTCATTCAACCAGTACAGTTACATTAGCATTATAGTGGCTAACGTTTCATTCTTCACGAGAAAATGTAGTACACTTATCATTGTCAAAATCATGTAAAATGTAACATTTTCATGAGTAAATAAAAAGTTTTATTTGAAAATGTTGCATAACACGTAAAGTTTCCATTTCCATGTACTCAGCAGTTTTACTTTAAGTTCTATCTTTGGTTACTTTAGCAACTGTAAAGAGCAAATGAAGCACTTTCTATCAGAACAAGATCTTAACAATTCAAGTGAGACGGAATTCGTCAATTAATCATGAAAGTAGATAGACTCTCTCTCTGTCTCTTTCATCCCTTGTCTCAAACCGCGTCTTTAATCTCTCTGGAACGTTGACCAATTAGTTTCCTATAAATGTTACAAGTACAAAATGTTACAAAGAAGAACCATGTGGTTTATTATACGAATAAAAGACTTAAAAGAGAAAAGAAATTGAGATAGATATAAGTATAGTTAAAATCAATTTTAGTTAAGATAATTTTTTTTAAATACACAAGGACTCTTGCAGCACAAATAGTACAAAAAACGGTCTAAAGACTTTTGAACGTCCTCGAACGTTCTGTGAACGTCTTTTGAACATTTTCTGAACTAAGTCTAAAATCGTTAAAAGTACGTTCAAAACATGTTTTCTGATGTTAAAAAGACTTGTTTAGCACGTCTTCTGAACTACTTGTGCTATTAGGGTTGCTGTTGCCCATACAGCACACACATGTTCTCTGAACGTCTATAATCGTTCAGAAAACTGAACGTTAATAGACGTTCAGAGAACCTACGCGTGCTGTCTGGATAGGAAGGGGATAACAGAGTGAACACAAATAAAGCATACTTGTTTAAATCTCACATAAATTTACTGGGACAAATGAAAATCTATTCCATTGCTATTTAAAATGTGGGAAACGATTTTACTATACAGAAGATTACACATGGTTATCGTTGAAAAAATGACGCGGTAAACTTATTTTGGACTGAAAAAACAAAGCTCTATGCAAATGGGATATTTCTTTTTACGTTACTTCGACTTTGGAGCTATTTAAAATGATCTGGAGATGTGGATAATTTAGCCAATTTTTAAAACTGCGTTCCTTTTAACCCTTTCCCTGCCGTACATACTTCTGATGAAAGTTTTTGCAAGATACTATTTTTCTACATTATATGCTTGCTAAATAACACATAAATGCAAACAAAATTTTTTTTTTGTTATTTCTGTGGTAGCAACAAAATGGTTCAAAAACGCACCATCAGCAGGAACCATTATAAAAAAGTACATACAAGAAAATATGAAAAATCTTACATAAAATTATTAAATAAATGAATGGCTACCGGAAGAGTCAAAAAACGTCTATTTTGACCAAAAAAACTAGCTAAAAAAGAATGAAAATATCCAAGTTCAAACTTCTCTTATTCTATTTTTATACTGCTTCATGCTGATGGTGTGTTCTCGCACCAATAATTTTAAGCTTTAAAAATACAAGGAAAAATTAAACAACGATCTTACCTGCAGATGCCATTTTGTTCTTAAAGAATACCCTAGTAGCAATGACTGCTTGTTTTCTGCTCGGTCGTTCATCGACTCATCGTTAACTCATCGACTCGTCGAATTCAGTCATCGGCAAGTGCACTTTTGTTAATCAGCAATAGATGAATTTTTATTCATGGATAGAAGTGATCTAGACGAGCAGTTTCGCCGATGGGAAACCGAAAAACAGTATCTTATCCGAAACTGCAGCTCTATAGTCAACGGGCCTTGCAAGTGTCCCCAGTAGTTTACACTTTACCCAAATTCCTATAAATATTTGCGTAATTTAGATGTGCCTTTGCATAATCTAAGGTAAATTTTGAACAATTCTTGAATTAATCGCATAATTTGCTTCAAATTTCTTGTATTGGGGTTGGGGGGAGTGGGTATCCCCCCCTTGCCCCCTCCCACAAAATTTAAATTTGAAAAGAAATATTTACAAAAAAATGTAAGTATTTATTATATAAAAATCGTTTGTAATATTTAAATAATTTTTAAAAAAAGTGTTTAAATAAAAGAAAAGAAAATCTATTTGAGCGTCAGCTGCATTATAAGAAAAACGGAAACTTCCAACTACAATGAGCAACTCTTTTGAAACCTCTTTAATGTAAACAGCAAGAAGAGAAATCAGTTAATTTTTAAAAGTTATCCAAGAAATATGAAAGTTAAAATCACACTAAAATTCCTATACAATTGGCAATATTGTTTTTTAATTATTAATTATGAATGTTGTTGCTACTTACATACATTGGTAGAAAGTGAAATTAATTTCTTAACAATCGAATAATTTGACTATTATTAATAATAGCTGAACAACACTTTGTCAAAATTTCACCCTAAGTCCCAATCTGAGACTAAAATAACCGCTACTTCACACTTTGCCTTTTACATGACAAGATTCGATGGTCTAGGGGTAGCGCGCTTATCTCGTAATCAGTACGCTCAGTGTTCGGGCCCGGGGAGGAAGAATTTTTTTTTTTCAGAAAAACGGAAATTTAGCATACAAAAAACGAAAATATAATAAACAGAACGGACATTTTTTGAAAATTTTGCTGCCAGTCGTTTATTTTTTATTAACAAATATATTTTAAACAGTTTATCGGTTTCTTTTCGTTATTTCATCGGTGTCATCGGGAAACGATGATCGGCTTTATGGTCCCCCGAGCGGACATTTTGTACCAGTTGCCGATGAAATTTCCCCTTTTTTGGATGAAAAGCCGTGATCGGCCATTGCTCCTTCTCCTCGGATTTAACTCACCCGCCTCTCATCGACCGATGAGTTATTGCTACTAGGGTAAAATTATCGAATTTTTTTAGCGAAGGCGTGTTCATCATATGACGCTATCTATTTTGAGATCGATGATCTTATTAAAAATTGAAACGTTAAATTGCCTTACATTGAAATTTTTTTAAAAATTACAAATAGGTACCAGTTAGTATTAAAAAATATTTTGTAAAATTATAACTCTTCATTTACATGAAACAATTAAACAAAAACTGTTTGTCCCAATTTAAGGCCTTGAAAAAAAAATTTAAATGGTGCGAAAACGAATCACCAGCAGGGAATGGGTTAACGCTAGATATGGGACAGAAATAAGTTTCAGCTCATAGAGTTGTTTCAAGAATGAACGGGGCAAATTTGCAAAGAAAACAGATTTAACATACTTTGGAAACTGAAAATTCTACTAGTAAAATGTCAAGTACGAGGCCATGGACGAAATTTAATTATTATATGCTGCATTAAAGAAAGGGTTTACAATCCCAAAAGTGTTAATATATTTATTTTTACATGGACGATGTTCACATTACCACCATGTACATGTAATTCGTCTCGAAAACATGCATTACAAAATAAAACTTGATACTCTATCTTATTGAAGATTAAAAATATTTCACTTAAACGCACACAGAGTTATTTTGAATGGGTATATTTATTAAATCAAGCAACTTTTGAACTATAAATATGACAAAATTTAAAGGCAAAAGTAATATAAATAAAAAAAAATGTTAGTTTAAAATAGAACAATGGTTTCAATTTATTTTTTTTTTTTTTTTTTTGCTGTCACGTACCCTTTGCTTAGTATATTTTTCTCTCAGCAGTACTCCCTTTCTCATAAGACAATCCATATAACACAGATCTGCTGTTTTTAAATTAATATTTTTCTTAGCTTAAAAAGAGCCATAAAAACAATAATTTTTACAAAAATAAACGCAGACGGGGAAACATATATGTAAACGCAAAATGATTAGGAATAGTGATATTGGATTTAAAGTTAAGTACTTGGCTTGGTAGGCTGTTTAATATGTTGCACTCGAAATAAGGTAAAGTAACGTTTTAGACTATTTTTTTTTTAAATCTAAAAGCACACTGCTTTCTTTACGTACTTTCAGCTGAACCATTTTTGTTATTTTTGCCATTACATACAATTTTTTAGCGTACCTTCAAAAAGTCTTCTACGTATCCCAGAGCGTTTACATACTCCAGTTTGGGAACCACTGAAATAGAGTGATATTGAACTGTTATTTCAGCCACTGTTATAATTGGGTAAGTAGGAGTACGTATTTCAAATAATAAAATTAAATTAGTGTATATATGAATATTTTTTTATGTTAATAATATTTTGATATCCCTCATTCAAAGAATGTTTTTTTCTTTCAGAGTCAATCTTTTTTCCATCTGTCGCAAATAACAAATACAGCAAATGTGAAAATATTTCAGTTTAGAATAACATCTAGCTAAAAAAGAAAAAAAAAGGAAAATTTTGTTATTGCTTTTCAGTTTTATTAATCAAAGAACTGACTTACCTGTTTTGCAGATGTTTAACTGGCCCAAAGGATGCTTTTGTACTTGCAAGACACCTACATCTACAAATCTGCATTAAATAATCGATAGAAACTAGAGTTCATTTTCAAAGGTACAGAAAACTGATCTTCTGTTCAAGAGTGGGTTACTACCGTTTTTCGGTTATCTAGTTGTTAGCGTACACTGTAAGCTATAGTACACTTATTTGTCATATATAAAGTGAAGACTGTCAAGGTCCAAGGGAAAATCAAAACAAACCATTTACTTATGTAAAGACATGATGATTAGACTCAATTCGAATGAATCATAATAATATTTGAATGAATAAAGCAGAATTTTGTTTCTTCGTTTAGTTGTTTGCCAAGTGTACAAACTTGCACTGAGACCAGAAACATCATATTTTACTCTAATATGCTGTAAAAATCTTAGCTACTTGAATCCTTTCCATAGCTGAGTTAGAAAATAATTTAAATGAATCAATTACAGCAACATCGTGCACAGACTACTATAGATTTACTATAGCTTTTTCTACATATAATGTGACTGTGTCACCATATACAGTGGTGGCCAAAATTGTGGACACTTTTGGAAACTTTTTTTTGTTTTCTAAGTTCGTACGCGTATAAAAAAATGTTATGTCTCACAAAATGCAAACTATTATACATCGTTTTAGATATAATTTAATACTGATTTAAATTCAAAAAACTAAATTAAACTATTTGCAATGCAAAAAAAGTTAAACGGCAATAATTATCGAGATACATTAGATATTGATGACTGCAGTGAGCTATCAACAGTTTGTAGGGTAGCCGTAATTTTTTATTATAACTTCACATCGATGTTTTATTGAGCTTACGAGAGCTTTAAGCTCAGAAAAATAACAGTGATGGACCTGGAAAGTTAGAAATTACAATCCACTTCATCACTGTATTTGTTATTCAGATTAAAGTATATTAAAACTTTTATCCTATTGCACATATTGAATTTAGTTTTGTATTGAAATCAGTATTAAAGTCTCTTTAAAATACAGGTTATGATAAATTTTTAAAAAATCCTCATTTTTCTTTTTCAGATGATTAGTGTCACATTTTTATGGGCTGAACCCCCTTCAAGAGAAAGTCCTGTGTGCGCCACTGGCACTGACATTTCATAAAAGGCATTATCCTGTTTAATCACTTCGTCCAGATGTGCATTAAAATATATCGAGCAAAATTCAACTCAAGAGATATCTGAAAAATCCATTGGTTCTCCAATTTTCAGCAGTTTTCCACTCCTAAAGGATTTTTGTAAGCGTATGACCAGTAACTTGAAATGTTGTACTGTTGTACAGAAATATATGTTAAAAACAAGTATTAGAGTATTAAAAAGGACACCCCTTCTTATGCGAATAACGAGTATTCGGCAAGTAAATAACTAAGCAGATAAACTAACTATAAAATAAAATTACAATGAATATAGATTTAATAACAAATATCTAAAAACAACTTCTATAATTCATTCCACTTCAGATGAAAAGACTTTTAATGTATTTTTTTACATCATGGATTTTTTCAGCCTATGAAATCCCCTTTTCCAGTTTTCGGGTAAATTGAAAGTTGGATTCTGGAGACATTTTTTTTTCTCTCTCTATCAGCCAGGGAAAAAAATAGATAAGTAATTGAAGGATGGTTGATCGCCAAGTTAATAATAACGTTAAGTTATTTAGACGCTTTTTCCTTCCTGACAAAAAATGCATTGAGTAATTGTAAGTTGGTTGATTGATCGGGCATTCTAAGAGATTAAGGTTTCAGGTGCTTAGCAAAGGATGAAGAAAGATAGTTTAGCTTAATTCTTTGATTAGTTTTTTGAGACTATTTCAGATTACTTAACCAATGAGTCTGAAATTTTGGAACAATCACTGATATTTTAATCTTACTGTATCTTTTTGTTCAACTAGCATTATAATGTACGTCACCTTGGCTTTAGCTGTCCTAAAAATGTTCTACTTCCTGTATTGCCATCATCGGGTAATCTGTTAACCCTTTGAGGCGCAACTCATTCCCAATGCTGAAAAAAGGGCAGCCGTTGCCATCGCTCGACTTAACTACCAGCAAAATGGCGGACGATCGAAACGTTCATCGCGTGCCACAGATCTAGAGACCCATTTTTGACGACAGCTGGCTGCGAGGCACAGCCTCGTCAAAAAAGGGGTCTAGATCTTTTGCGTCAAAAAAGGGTCTCTAGATCTGTGGCACGCGATGAACGTTTCGATCGTCCGCCATCTTGCTGGTAGTTAAGTCGAGCGTATGGCAACGGCTGCCCTTTTTTCAGCATTGGGCAATCTATCCAGCTGTTCTCGCATTCTTCCATTTTTCAGCAGATGTCAGTGCTGTTAAAAATAATCGTAGACAATTTTTTTACGGGAAATGGCGTGCTAAAAAGTAAAGGATTCTCGTGGAGCTATGTCACCCGCAACTATTTTTATAGAAATCAAATCTGTTCTTCGTGACTGGCAAAAGTCAAAACGTCAGAGTTGGGTGTTCCCAGAGCGGGAACATTGCGCGTTAAAGGGTTAATCAACGGGTCTGAAATTTTGGAACAATCATTGATATTTTAATATTTCTGCATCTTTTTCTTCAACTAGCATTATTTAAATGTCACCTTGGCTTTAGTTGTCCTAAAAATGTTCTACTTCCTGTTTTGCCATCATCGGATAATCTGTTAACGTTTAACTAATAATAACGTTTCACATTCGAGGGTGGTTCAGAAAGTAAGATTACAAGTCCTTTAATCAAAAATTTTCTCAGCAAGGCATTTTGTATAGGCCATTTTTCAACGTGGTCATCAAAGTATTTGTTGCATCTGTATACCAGCCTATCGAAACCAGCGTGAAAGAAATCAAGACTTTGGTCTTTGAGCCACTTAGCGACGGCGTCTTGAACAGCAGTATAGATTTGGAAATGTCGTCTTGCTAGGTCGGCTGCCCAAATTTAAAACACATTAAGTGACAAATTCAAAATCTTCTTGAAAATCAATAAAACGTATTTTCTTTTTAGCGGCACGAAAGGGTATTTTAGCACAACAAATTAACCGTTGATTATTCTCACAGATTAGGTGACAACATGTAGAAAATAAAATAGGTTTTTAAAATTGTTGAAAGTGTTACTTTGTTTTAAATTTTTTCAAATTGAAAAAAGGCACTTACTAGGTGTATCAATTTTGATATAGATACGAAAAAATTGAATTATTGAAAAGTACCAAGTAAATCATGTTCACACGACTCTCTTAGAACGAAAAATGCTAAAAAGTCCATTTTGGAAAATATGTCCCTTACTGCTTTTTAAATTTGGGCAGCCGAGGTGATTCTTCAGGGGGCCGAAGATATGGAAATCACTTGGTGCATGATCCAGGTTGTAGGCAGGGTATTCGAATACGTTCCATGAGTGGGTGCTGTAGAAACCACGAGTAGACGAGCCTTGCATTTTCGTGCAACAAGATGAAAATTTCACTAGTAGTATATGATTTTTTTCTGGGGAGTTTTTTTTTTTTATAAACTTCGTATTTACATAGCTGCCCATGTATCTGTCAACGCCTCCGTCTTTTCTATGAATTTTGCTTGATACTGCTAGCTTTGCTTGATACTGCTAGCTTTGCTTGATACTGCTAACGGAGCTTGATACTGCTAGCTTTAAAAACAAAACATTTTATTAAAATCATGTAATCGCCTTAATCTTTAATGGAATTTAACAGTTCTAAGTTAGATAGTCAGAAATGTACAAGCAGCATCAGAAAACTATATGCATACGTTTAACTGTCTTAGAAAATATATTTTTCTACTTACAAGGTAAAATTTCTGGGAATGAAAATTTCACTAGTAGACAGTGATTTTTTTCTGGGGAGGTTATCTTTTTATAAACTTCGTATTTTCATAGCTTCCATTTAAACCACCAGGACCAGGCTTTGTTTCCTCTTAGCCAACACAAGGTGGATGATCTGCTCACAACAGTAGATGTGGTTTGGCAAAGGTTACCTTAATCATCAATGAGCACATTGGTCGCATGTCTGACCGATTGAGGCTCGTATAGCTGTCCGATTAGGGCACATTGGATACTGAATAAATTGGTTTATAATGATTTTATTTGCTTGTTTTTTTTTATCATTTCCATATCCATCTCACCACTATCGCTCCTGAAATTTGCATGACGCTACGTGCTTTATTTGTTGGTGTTGCAATTTCACTTTTGAGGAGTTCATATAAAGTTGCATTGGTCAGCTGGGAATTCAATAAGCTGTCTTAGACTGCTGTTTAGACGTAAGGTTTTTAGCTAAGTAATGTGCATTTTAAATCATGAACATAATTGGCGCATAAAGAAAAATTGTAGTTTTCATTTTTATAATTTATTTTTAAAAAAAAGTTAGCTGTACTTATACATGCAATTCACTTTCTTAATTTGTTGAATTATTTTAAGTTAATTGAACCTTATAAAATACGCTATAAAAGATACCTACTTTTTCAAATCACATGCTTTCATATCAGACTTATTACAAAGAAACAAAGTTTTACCATTTATTTTCCCTTTGGACATTCATTTCGTACATTGATTGGTCTTCGAAATTAATAATTCACCTTAGGAATTTCGTCAAATTATTATGTAAGTAATTTAAATGTGAATTTACTTCACAGAGGACGAGAAAAATACCTAGAGTCCCTGGTCAATTAATCTAAAGGCATCCCATTCCCTTCGCAGTCTCAAACGGAGCCTTATCTCTTTGAACCTTTGACCATATGCAGCAACGCATAATTGCTTTGTTAAAATTTTATGAGGTCAGACATTATGATGTCTCAGTTTTCCAGATAATAAATTGGATTTTAACTTGAATTCGGAAAATGACTCCGAACTAAAAGACTGATGTGATACTAGTTAAGGAATATCTGACAGCCATCAAATCAAATGACAAAGAGATTTGATGAAGCAGGAATAATTAAAAAAGTACATTATAATCAGGTTCAAGAATACATAAAATTTCAATAAGTGAGAGTATTCATCATGAATTAATTATTTCATGTTTTATCTAAGCGGGTAAGTCATTAAGTAAGTGAGGAATTTTATAACTTACATAACGACTCTTCAGCAGAAAGCTATGAAATTTCATTTATCAAGCAGACTAGATTCAAGATATTAAATTAATTAATGAAAAATAATGACTTGTATTAAATATTTTAAACTTACACTACAAAAGTTATATCAGTTTGTGACTCATTTAATCACTTTCTCCCGTAGTTTATATATTTCTCACATCAACTTTGTTGTATTTAATTAAATGTATGCGAGGACATTCTTTGACTCATGCATTACTTATATCACACATACTTATAAACCTTTAATTAATAAAATGTCTTAGAATTACAGTTCAGTACTTGATTTTTTTGTTGAGTGGTATATCTAGAGTTACACAGAAATGAGTAATTACTTTTGTGCAATGTAATACATAGCATAAAGCAATTTTGTTTATGTTTATTATGATTAAATGTTCTGAAATTGTATTGTCTATTTTTTCTATGTGTTCCAGAATCAATTACATCTTCGAGTAGTTGGAAAAAGTAAAATGAATATTTTTGCTTCTTAATTGTGGTACGAGAAAAAATTTAATCATTTAAAAAACAGCAATAAAAAAATAAAAATGAAGCTATCTGAAAAAAATTAAAAACTTTTAGCATTTGCTCTCCCCCTCCCCCTCTCAATGCAAACAGTTCAAAGTATTTCAGATTTTATATCCTAAAATACTGTTAACATAAACCAGCTTGAACAAAAGGCTAAATATGATAATGATAGTAAACGTAATTCCTTTTAAATCCACAGAAACAGGTATTTAAAAGTTGAAATAGAAAAAAATATACACTATAATATGATATACAACAAAAAGAAAGTGCACCGCACATTTTTAGCACATTTTAAACAAAAATAGTTTTCTTAAGCGTATGATTTAAGAAAACTAGGCATTAATTTATAAAACATCTTGTATAAGATTATAATAAAAATCTTTTGCACGGAAATTTTTTTTAAAGAATAGAGTTTGATTACAGAACATTCGAACCAAAAACTAAATAAATAAATAAATAAATAAAGATTTGTTTCAAGTCTTCACTCACTTATCTGTACATGCCAACTTACAAAAAATATTTTTTGAAGATTCCATCTTACTTAAGCTCGATTTCTATAGGCGACTGCCCGAAGTTTCTACAAGAAAGGGAGGGAATTTGTTTGGACTGCAGGAAAATCATTAAAAGACGTCTTCCCCCTAAGATCTTCTTTTAAAAGTTCTAACTTTACGTTCTTCTTCTTTTCAAGTCTAAACGATGTGCCACGAATTTTTCAAAGTTTTCATTTTAAGCTGTTTTATTATTCCGATAACCAAGAATGAAGTTTTGAGCTTTTATAAATTCGTGCACGTGAAAGAAATATTGATGTACTAACCGAAGAACAGCTCAAGAAATGAAATTTTGGATTCATTTCGTTAAATAAATGTTAGTTTTGTATTCCTCGTGGGGGGAGTGTTAAGAATATTAAGATATAACTTTGTCTGTTCTGAATGATGTTCGAACTTGGCTGTTTAGTTCGAACATCATTAAACATTATTTAATTACTCTCTCTGTCACTATGTATGTGTATTTTATTTTGAAGATGTTTTCTAAACTTTTCATTTGCTTCTCACTCATTTGCTATTTGTTCAGCTAGCACTGCTTTAGCTAGATATATTCTTTCTATCTTCGAGACTTATTAATTCATCGAATATTCTTCTAAATCTTCTCGCAAATCTCGCAAATACTATAAATGGTTTCCAAACTTTGCAACTGCTATTTCTACAACTGATTTGTTATCCTTTTGATAAGCTGCCAGATTTAAAAAAAGGAAATTAACAGCATTCATCCACTGCAAAAAAAAGTCTGTCAAATTCACAGAAAAAAAAAACTGTCAGTCAGAACGCCAGTTTATTTCCGTTTTAAGTTAATCAATTTATTTTATATACGCATACCTTTTTATACTATTTTATTCTACAACCATCGAGAAACTATACTTTTTTATGATAAAAAGAAACAAGAAAGAAATAGAGTCATCTGTGAAAACTGCGCATGATAAAAATTTGTTCTTTTCACGAATTTTCGAAATGCTTACGAATCTATGTCTCGTTGGGTATATGTTGTTTTTATCGATTAATTTTGAAT
The DNA here is from genome assembly GCA_038373885.1 of Cheiracanthium punctorium. Classification (NCBI taxonomy): domain Eukaryota; kingdom Metazoa; phylum Arthropoda; class Arachnida; order Araneae; family Cheiracanthiidae; genus Cheiracanthium; species Cheiracanthium punctorium. Next base: position 20,048 of record JAWZYV010014268.1, read on the forward strand.
TTTGCCAGAATACTGTATTTATGTAAGGGAAACATCTGAGAAGGTCCAGCGTGAAATAACTTTAACTGTAACATATGGACCCCTCTAATATACAAGGTGTTATAATTCAAGCTACATTGTTTACAGCCCGTTCCGGTTGACATAATTCCTTGAAACATGGTACATGCGTTATATGGATCATATGAAAAAAGCGATCCAATTAAAAATAGTTCAAAATTTCACCAATAGACAGCATTTCTCACGCACAAAGGACGTTATACGAATTTGGAGTGTTTTAGAAACGTCAGCATTCAATGTCGTATAAAATATACGTATTTAAAAAGTGTATAAAATATTTTACCCGAAAAGCGCCATCTATCCATCGACATTTGGACTATTTTTTATTGCAGATTTATTTTCCCATGGTCCATGTAAAGCATTTACCAAAATACGCCCGCCAGAAGAGCCTCTACACAGGTCTAAGCTGGATAACTTTAATTATAGCTACTCTGTGCATGCAGGGTTTTCCAAAAACCCAGACCTGGGCCTTCATTCCTTAAATATTGATAGTGGACATATACAATAAATCACAAAGTTAAGTAAAAGAAAACAGAATTTTATGCTATCAATTAAAATTTTTCAAAGATTAAACCTAAATAAACAGTAAATTAAAATTTTTATACGGCTCTACAAAAAAAAAAAAAAAAAAAAAAAAAAAAAAAAATTCTAATTAATAAAATGCGCTCCACACATTGGGTGAAGCGCAACCCAGACAGCACATAAGCTTAAATCAAGCTTGACATTTCTTTGAATTTGATGTATTAATAGAAGCTTGACAGTTCAATTCATTTTAAGCTTGCAGCAAGCTTGGAGAAGTCATATGAACTGTCAAGCTTCAATACAACTTGATTACTGCTTGATTTGGAAAGCCACATCCACATAACAAATAATTTATCATCAGTCTTAAATGTACTTGAGCATAGAATTAAAAAATAAAAGATTCTATATTTCCAAATATGGAAATTCTTCAAAATAAAATACAATTATACGACGAAATTGATTTCAAAATCAGTCGTTTGTCTCGATTTGAGTCGTCGTTTGTCTCATTCTACACAACATGAGTGTGGCGATATTGAAAGTTTTAAACTGTGTACTGCTTTTAAGTTTATATTATGCTTATTTCCCTATTAGTAGAGTCTATAAATCATACATAACATTATTTTAATTTTGATTCATCCCATGGAAAAATAAAAGAAACTTATCGGCATCACTCACTGATCGATCTCGTCAGAAAACGGCGTGATAACCACAACAGTCACTTCAATTTTTAGTCATATCAGCGCAACTCAGGTTGTCCAAGTGGTTAGGACGCTGGCTTCCCAACCCTTAGATAGCGAGTTCAATCCCAGCCGCGGACGCTTGATGGCACAGATTGAATTAACTTGAAATTTCAGCGTAGAGGGGAAAATGCGTGGAAAAATAAAATATGTGGGGCGAGTTCGCCGACGGGCGCCCCCGTGTTTTTGGGAATTTTTTTTTTTTTAGGAAAATTTTTTAAGCTTGAAATGTCAAGCTTAATGAAATCTGGGCAAGTGTAAACTAGAACACTTGATTCAAGCTTGCATTAAGCTTACACGCTTGAAATTTTCAAGCTTAATTCAAGCTTATTGACTTGATAAATCAAGCTTGCTGCAAGCTTGATGCAAGTTTGCTGTGCTGTCTGGGAAAATATAGATACACAGGATGTCCCAAAAATACCACTCTAATATTTTCACAGTTAAATTCCTCGTTGGTCGTACATAAAACATCCCCCCCACGGAAAAAAAAAAAAAAAAAAAAAAAAAAAAAAACTATACCTGTACGACCCGTAGATTTCGAGAAAAATACGAAAAACAAAAAATGACGTAACATCCTGTGAAAAACACTATTTGACACATCAGCAGCAGTATTTGCAAATTATACAAGCAGATGTTCAAAGTGTCTGCCGTTCATATCGAGGCAGGCTTGAGCGCGCCGTGGAATGAATGACTGCACACGTCACAGCAGCGCGGTGTCCACCGAAGTACAAACAGCATGCAGACGAGCAACTTAGTCCGTTTGTCTAGTCACTACGTCTCGATACACCCATTCCTTCAGGCAGCCCCATAGGATAAAAATCGAACGGTGTGAGATCTGACAATCGAAAGGATATGCAAATGCTGCTGTTAAAGTATCCAATAGAAAGTGACGTCGTGACTTTGCCCTAGTAGCACAATTAGTCCAAAAAATGTTTAAAACACGTTTTTTAGCGTCAAAAAACGTGTTTCCAACGTAATTTAAACGTTTTTTGAACTAGTTGTGCTACTAGGGTGTTTTCCCTCGAAAAGAATGGGTCGTACAGGTACAGATCTTTGGGCATTTTTTTGGTACTTCTAACGAAGAATGTGGGTATGCAGAGTTTGGTCGTTGTTTATGGGACACCCTGGGTATATTATAAATAGAATTACACTTGTTTAGTTGAATTGTTTATTGTTAGTATACTGTATAAATATAATATGTTAGGCAAATCGACTGGAAATTTTACGATTTAAAAATTGACAAAGAAGATATTTTAGCTACTTTGACCCTATAAGCAACTCAGACGTAAACCTCCGTTCAATGAGTTTTCACCTATCAGTAATAAAAATAAATTTTGTATACTGAATATATACATAGCTTTTATTATGTATTTTCTGTGAATCATAAACATAATTAGCAGTGTTCTCAGTACATTTGCTATGCATAAATAGAAATCAAGGAATAATAGCATACCTGCACGTGAAACACTTAAATACGGAACACTAAAAGCTTTTGAGAAAAACTGTCGAACCAGCTCAGAAACATAGTGACGAAAAATGTATGATGTCGAAGTCAATGACGTCATATTTTCCGGGAAAATGGCAGTGATGGAAATGTTCACTAAGCGGACAAGAACTTTCTCTTCAGTCTGAACTTCGAATGACAGTATTGAGACTGACGGAATTCTTCCGTCGATACAGGCAATGAAACAGAAAAAAAAAAAAAATGGAGGTTTGAGCTGCAAGGCATCTACAGTTTATTAATGTAGCTAGACACGTGACAACTACTGAGTGAGCGCAAGATGATGGAATTCTTGTGACAGCTTAGTCAATGAAAGTCACTAAATAAAGTTTCAGTTGAATAACAAACACAGAGAGGGTAAATGACAGCATATTGAAAATAGTTATAGAGGTGAAATTACTGAAGGAACTCAAATTATTTGACAAATTAAGTTGCTTAAGCGATTATTAAAAGTTAAAAACTCATACATTTATGTCGATTGAAGTATGTTAGTAGCATTCAGTATTTGATTATCTTAGGGTCACTGGTATTTCATTGTAGAACAGTACATAATTTGTATTAGTGAATACAGGGTGGTCTAAAAGAAACTTACCCTATGTGTGAGTCCCTAGTGGCCGAACCGTTCGACTAATAAAAAGTTTAGATATAGTTATTTGAATGTATGGAGTCCAGATTGGGATGATTTAAAATAATAAACCTCTCACAGTTTACGGTTAGTGACAAAATTTCGAAATTTTCGAATGGCAGCATTCACTTTTTTCGTGCGCAAATTGATCAGAGCATGGAAGAATCTTAAATGGCGTTGGAACGAGACACGTATGACGTAAATTGTAGGCGTAAAACATTTGCAAAGCAGAGCATCGTAAAGAACCAATCACAATAAAAAGAGAAGGTGTAATGGATGCCCTTTGCATAATTCACACTGGGCTAGGCAGTAGAAGCACCCGTCACAGAGCACCCATGCAAAGCACTGCTTGTGATATAAGCGGAGTGGGAAGATTGTTTCTTCATGTTCGTGCTAATCCGTCTCGTTTCGTGCGAAGAAGATGACACTTTCAGGGAAACAACGAGGTGAATAGAAGTGTTGATAAAGCTTCATCTGAGAAGTGTTGATAAAGCTTCATCTGAGAAGTGTTGATAAAGCTCCATCTGAGCGGAGAAAATGCTGCCGAAGCATTGCTTTTAACTTTTAAAAAAATGTCACGATTATTGGTTTTAGCGCTTGCACAACAAGACGATGCAAGAAGGGTTCCTAGGAATCGAATTTCGATTCCTAGATGTAAATCATTTGATTTAAGCGAGGAAGATTTCATTAGAAATTTACGATTAAACAAACAATCCGCACTTCGGCTGATTGAAGAACTTAAGCCTTTTCTCGAGGCTAAAACAACAAGAAAGACAGCCCTCAACACAGAAATAAAATTTTGAAATGATGAAGTTAAATTTTTTATTATCACTTTTTAAATGTATGGTTATTCACTTAGTTTCCATTTATTAAACATGCACTGTTAAGGAAAATATGCTTAAATTACTAATTCAAAGCAACACTTATTATTATTACACAGTTCATTTTATATGCCATGAAAAAGAAAAAAAATGTTATATCACCTTTAACAAATTAATGTCTCCATAGAAGATACTTAAGGATGAATAATTTTTATACTATCACTGAGCTAGCAAACCTTCTTTTATATAATCTTTCTTCTTTAAATAGTTACAAATAACAGCATCTGTGTTTCAAGGTGTAACATCCTAAAATTTTGTCTGACAAATTGTATGTAATTAATATTCCATCTTTGGGCTGTATATTGTTCAGAAATTGGTTTCAAAGTATAATTGTTTTGGTGTATTTTTTTAACATGCATTTCACGCGCCGATCCACGCGCTCACGTGGATCGGATATCGGAAAGAATGCTCTACTTTGATTGGTTGATTTCTGTCGATTACGATACTCCCGGAACAGTCGAAAAAATTCTCGCTTCCTTTAGACGTGACCATGGTGGTAGGGCAAAACTGGGGGTCGCGGCTATTTATCCGGTGATTTCATTATCCGATAGCGGGAACTATCCGCAACCGATTATTTCCCGAGACTATCATGGTAGGGCTCCAGATATGAAGGTAGCAAGGTGCCGCTGCGGATATTATGGACGGATGAGACACAGTTCACCCTGACAGGGAACGTAAACTCCAAGAACTGCGTTCATTGGGCGGAAGAAAATCCTCACGGTGTGGCACCAGTCCGTTTATACGACAGACACGCGACTGTGTGGTGCGGCGTCACAGAGACATTCACACTGGGTGCTTACTTCTTCCAATAGTTACCTCCAGTGGTATGCAAGCGTGTTCCGTCACTGGCGCTCGGTGTAAAGCAATGCTGGAGAATTACGTAATTCCAGAATTGCAGCTGGGGAATGTCAGTAATGACATTGTATGGATGACAAGGTGGTGCCCCTCCACAAATAGCCAGAAGTGTCCGACAAGTGCTGCAACAGCACTTTGGTGATAGACTCATCGCGCGTACCTTTGCAGTTTCGTGACCACCTCGTTCCCCGACCTCAGTCCGATAGATTTCTGGTTCTGGGGTCATCTGAAATCAAAGGTGTATACACATCAAATCCCCGGAATTTGTCAGACTTGAAAGATGCCATAAAACGGGAACTTCTAGAAATTCCTCCTGCCGTGATACGTTCGTCATTGTTATCGACAATCTCCCACATGCAATGCGTTATCATCTGCGACGGTGGCCACGTTGAAAACTTGTAATTCGAATAAAAGTCTTTTCCCCTCTCCTCTCTTTTGTTATCATGGGTTCTTTGCTATGCTCTTCTTTGCAAATGTTTTACGCCGCCACTTTACGTCAGGCGTGTCTCGTTCCAACGCCATTTCAGGTTTTTCCATGCTCTGATCAATTTGCGCACAAAAAAAGTGGGTGTTGCCATTCGAAAATTTCGAAATTTTGTTTCTGTAACCGTAACTCTGAGAGGTTTATTGTTTTAAATCATCACAATCTGGACCCCATACAATCAAATAACTACAACTAAACTTTCATTTCGATTGATTGAACGGTTCGGCCACTAGGGACTCATATATAGGGGATGTTCTTTTAGACCACCCTGTATATTAGTTAATATACTAGATTGATTCTGTCTGAGTTACATAAGAGTAAGTTATATGACTAATATAACTTACATTAGAATTAACTAGTTAATATACTGATTGATTTCTTTCCATAAATTACTATCTTTATCACATATATCAAACGATTTTCCGTTTGAACCTAATTAAATAACATTTTGTTTTAAAGGTGTTATACTTTGAATACTGAGTTACCGGTTACCCTATGAAACACAGCTAAAACATATGGAAGTCCTAACTTATTTGTGGCCAGATATTTTCACTAATATCAGCAATAATAGTTAAAAATCGCCTCACCATGGCACAGTGGTTAAGTCACTGAAAATGGTAGATGGCCGAAGTGTGAAGGTCTCGGGTTCGGGTCCCATCGCGCGGCTGTCGATCTAACGGTCTGGAGTTTTGGTAGGTTTTCTCCAGATGTAACGTGGATACGCGTTAGAACCCCTTAGAAAGTCCTCCTACCAAGGTAACCCCCCCCGGCAGATCGCACTAGTGTAGCGTTGCCATAATCACTCACAATCACAATAGTTAAAAATCTGATGTCAACTTCTTGAACAAGGAATGATTTCTTTTAAAATTGAAAAAAATTGAAAGGGATAAAAATAGAGGGCTAAAAATTGAAATGTCAGCATCCTACTCGGCCATGTTAAAATATTTTGTGGAATTCAGGTTAAATACTCGTGAATAAAGGCTAAGAAATACAAATAATGTTTTCGACTGAGAGCGAAAATGCCGTCCCCAAAAAGGGACACTAGGCATAAATGTATTGAGTACGTCTGAAATATGTAATACTACGGATTATGGAATACTTATGAAACCTCTTGGATTTGAAAAACATTCATAAGACATCCGATAAATAAGTTAATTACAGGAAGATGCTAATTTATGGCATTTCTCTGGTGCAGATGGATGATTAAGTTTGCGAAAAGGAAGATGTAAACTCGTATTCTCAATTAAAGTAAAGCTTAGAAATCAGCGCACAAAGAAAAACAAATGGCCCAATGAAATCTGATACGTAACTGACAAACACAATTTTAAGGATAAAGTGAAAACGTAAGATAAACTTAGAGCAAAGAATGAGTAAGCGTTAAAGAACAATCAAAAGTTTAAAGTCACTTACATAAAACTCTGATAACAGCAATTGATATCTGAACGTCCTCACCCTTTACTAAACGATTGCTCGAGGGGAAAGATGAATAGTTGAGGATTACAGCTTCTAAATATTCAAGATATATTTTACCCAAAATACACTCACCAAAACTTATTTCTAGAGTGGAAAGTAATATATATATATATATATATATATATTCTGCTTATAAGAACTACTGAAAGTTGTTGGAAAATTTAAGCAGTACTTTCAGAAATCAAACGTTAGTACTAGATATTTCAGAAAGCCCTTTAACTTTTCTGAATAAATATATATACACGCGTCGGTGAATTTCAAGATTAACTACTACGTAAACGTATTCTTGAATCCTTGGAAAGAAAATGAGAGGGGCTTAGCTTTAGACTCCAAAATATCTTCTCTAAATAAATTCGAATGAAGAGATATGACGAAGAAGGGGAAACTGAACAAATAAATCGAGATGGATGTTCTGTATTAGTGTATCTGATCGTATGTAAAGTCTGAAGAACTTCTATTGGGTGGTTCGATTGCCTGAAGTGGCCTTTGCCAAGTGTTTGAAGAAACTAAGCAAATATTCTAGAGAAAATTTCATACAAATTTGTCTGGAGGTTTAGATTGGAAACCGAATAAATTTTGAATTCAGTTTAGAGTTACTCGCTATTGGTTTTAAAATGTTCGCTTGGAACTGTTTCAAATCATGAATTATGGTTTGGGGTTGTTATAGAGCATTTTAATCAGTACGAACTTTCACTGCTCGATGAGTCTGAATATTTTAAAATAGGTTTACCATTATTAAATTTACGAATAGAATGTCTGTATTTTATGCGTCTATTCATATTTGAATTAAAAAAAATTGTTCATGAATGAAATTTATTTTCATTAATAAGATTATTTTACAAATGTTAGTATTAGAGTAGTTTTTTCATATTTTTAGGATGTTAGAAGCATATTATGTATTATCAAATATTTATTTATTTATTTTATACTTATATATATATATATATATATATATATATATATTGTAACTAAGATACTTAAAAATACTTTTAAATTATTTGTAATGGGGGTATTCTTTTATAATCTATTAAATTGAACCTATCTATCGATTTTAATTAAATTTTAATGAATCCTTATTTACTTTTCGTTGCAAATTCTAAACTATTAAAAATCGATAGATTGCGTTTATAAATTTTTTCCAATCACAAGATATGCTGTAACATTTTCTCTAGTTTGGTTCTCCGTAACTGACTTTTATCAAAGTTTATTTTTTGGCTCTTTTTTTTTTCATATTTAAAAGTCAGAAAAGCAAATGGGTAAAAGTAGTCATAGAATTAAATAATTTCAAGTGAAAAAAGGATGTTTTTTTTAAAAAAATCTGATCGAAATAGTATGTACAAAATAAAATAAAATTTCCCGCACCGTCAAATTCAGTGACTTGTGAAGAAGCTTGGAAACTCCTGGAATGTTCAACGAATGCTTAATACTCAATATGTACATTTTTTTCAGATTCTAACTGAAATTCGCCCACACAAAAAAGAAGTGGATTTTAGGATGTGCATTTTGAATAGTGTCAGGCGGAATAAATGGGAGATGTCAGCATAAATTTTCGCCTTCCCGAAAGAAGACATTTAAACGAAATACTCTTCGAATCATGAATCACGAATTTAAGCGGAATTCTGAACATTATTTGACCAGTGGTTGCATAGCGATAAACCCGATATTTATAAATAAATGCAGAAACATTTACGTGTTTGTACCGAAGCAGTATAAGTTCTAAAATACTCTGTTGAGTAAGTATTAAAACCCAGAGCCTGATTATCACAATGGCATGCAGGGCAATACCACGTGGCCCCGGGAAAAATAAGGGCCCCCTAATCTCCCGATTTATTGTTATCATGATTTATTACATATTCATAAATACTTCAATAATAAAATTTTTGCAACTAAATTTCCTTTGTAATATCCATAGCATAATTTTTGACAATAAATCGACTTGGAGATTTGTTTACTGTTCTTCTAATTTAATGGTCTTTAGGACTCATGGATCAATAAACAAGAAGTTAGGAGTTTTTGGAAACGTATGGTATGGCCGTATATATATATATATATATACTAGCTGAAGTACCCGTTCTTCGCACGGGAATGAATGTACTTTTTGATATTACGATTTGTGGTGATTACTATTCATTGTAATAAACAGATATAGCAAAGTGGATATCGCGTTATATTGTGTCCAATAATCATGCATACCGAATTGCAAGGCAATCGTTTGTACGGTGCAGAAGGCCATGTGGCGTAGCGCAATCTAGTGGCGAGTATTAGCAAAACGGATACGGCGAAAATATTTTTCGCATTCAGATATCGATGTATACGAATTTTCATGACTATCGGCTGAACAGTCCTGAAGTTCATGTGTTGACGCAACATCTAGTGGCAAGTTATAGGAAAATGGATAGCGCCAAACTCTTCCCCGTGTTCAAATATCTATGTATACCTATTTTCATAGCGATTATTTCCACAGTCAAGAAGTGATACACTGCAGGGCCATCTAGTGGTTCAATAAAGTACTGATTTGCTACAGCGCCGTCAGGTGGCGAGTTACAGCAAAATGGATAACGCCAAAATATTGTTCAAATAGCTATGTATACTGATTTTCATAGCGACCGTGTTCAACTATCTATGTATACCAATTTTCATAACGATCCTTTGCACAGTCAAGAAGTGATACACTGCAGGGCCATCTAGTAGTTAATTAAAGTAATGATTTGCTACAGCGCCGTCAAGTGGCGAGTTATAGCAAAATGGATAACGCCAAAATATTCTCATTGTTCAAATAGCTATGTATACTGATTTTCATAGCGACCGTTTGAATGGTCAAGAATTTGGCCTGCTGCAGCGTCATCTAGTGGCGAGTTAAAATAATAATGCATTGCAGTGTCATCTAGTGGTGAGTAACATCAAAAGGAACGCAGTTAGAATATATTCTTCGTGCTCAAATGTGTAAGTATAAAAAATTTTATGCCGATCGGTCGAACGGTATAGAAGTTGATGCTTTGCAGCGCCATTTAGCAGCAAGTTACCGCAAAATGGATAGTGAAAAATATTCTCCGTGTTCTAATATCCGCGTGTACCAAATTTCATCGAAATCGGTTGGACGATATTCGCATAGTAAACGGCTAAACGGAATAGAATTCGACGTTCTGCTGCGCCACCTAGTGGCAAGTTAGAGGAAAACGGATAGCATAAAAAGCTTCTCAATGATAAAAGACTTAGGTGAACCAAATTTCATGGTGCAACGGTGCTGGAGTTTTTCAACCTCATACACACATACCAACATTCATTTTTATCTATAACCAGTATCATTATATATCCCAGTCTCAAATAAAATCCAGTTTCGAATCTAAGCCTTGCCAAAGTGCCAACATACGCCATTTTGCAAGAGTTTTTTCAGGAAATCATTCGAAGCAGCAACGACTTAGCAGCAATCAACATGGGAAATGGTTCGGCCGCCAAAAAGTAAAGCACACATTTATTTGAAAATGTGAATCCCTTAATACAACCGAATTTTTTTAAATTATCAACTATAACGTGTTTTATTCATCGTTACTCCGATGTACTAAATGAGAAGATTTCAATTTTCTGAAATTTGGCGGAATTCCCCCAACTTAAATCAATGTACTCAATTGGCGAGAATTCTGAAGATAGATCGCTTGAAATCCCTTAATAACTGCATTATTTCTTCACGGATCATTAAAACTTAACGCTGTATTCTAATAAAACCTTTGCACTTGTTTTCAAAAATCTATTTCCTTAAGCTCTCAATAAATTGCGTCAAGCCGAAAACTGTGCAAACCGCTAGAACGCACTTACTCAAAATCCATATTTCAGCCATTTTATTTTTTCGCCAAACTAAAAAAATTTACACATTAGCCTCGGAAATCTTCAATTCTTATTGTTTTGCGTGTAAAGCATTACATTCCTGATCTGATTTCCCATGCATACGATATTATAATTTAAAAAAAAATAACCTTACGAATATAAACTAACAAAAAAAAAAATCATTATTATTCTTTTATTTTTACTTTGAGAATTTAAAACATTTTATTCGGCAAAATCGCCACACATGGCAACCACGATCCTTATTTCACGCTTTTTTCACTACAGGGGTTACAATTACGGAAAGCTTTTTGCGTGAAGAGCATAAAAAATCTCTTAAATTCCGGGAACGGGTGGACTTTCAAAGTTTTAAAGTGGACTACGATTTATTCTATATTATTTTACATATCTGTGCTAAATTTCAGGCCGATAGGTCCATTTTTGTGGATTTGTATACGAACGACATTTTATTCGGCAAAATCGCCACACATGGCAACCACGATCCTTATTTCCCACTTTTTTCACTACAGGGGTTACAATTACGGAAAGATTTTTGCGTGAAGAGCATAAAAAATCTCTTAAATTCCGGGAACGGGTGGACTTTCAAAGTTTTAAAGTGGGCTGTCATTTATTCTATATTATTTTACATATCTGTGCTAAATTTCAGGCCTATAGGTCCATTTTTGTGGATTTGTATACGAATCAAATCCACAAACAAACAAACAAACAAACAAACAAACAAACAAACAAACAAACAGAATTTCATTTTTATTTATAAGATATGTATACTAGCAGTCCCGCACGGCGTTGCCCGTGAACCCCTTAAATTATGCGATTTACAAAATCTGACATGTAAACTGCAACTCCAGATTAGTACTCTAGACCGCAATTGTACAAGAGAATGTGCAGATAATGGTTCCAGAGTTTCAGGTACGTACTTACAAACGCACCACTAAAGACAACTCGCTGCCGTGGCCGTCACATATTTCCCCCAGAAATATCGTGTAATTTGCATTAAAATTGCTGGAGTTATTAAATATTTCATCCAATTAAGCAAATTATCTTGTAAAATCCACAATTTTCGATTTAAATTTCTTAAAATTAGGAAATGTTAGGTCATTAAACGTATTAAATACCATAAAAAGTACCATAAAAAATTTCATGAAAAGGTCCCATTAGGAAAAACGCGCCAAATGACAGAAAAATCGTCAAACTTGGCGAGTTTGGGCGAAATATCGCCAAAATTGGGCCAAAAATAAGTCCCCAAAAATTAGGTTTTCGAAGACCTACGAACCATAGAACCCGAGATTTCCAGAACATTCCATATTGATGCAACAAAAAGCAAAATTTAACTATTTAACGCGTAGAATACGAATTTTAAACTGTTTTAAACCCCAGAACAGCGGGTTGCTCCCAAAATTCGTACCACAGGGTAAGAAAATCTCCGTTTTAGAACAGTTTTTAATTAATAATTAAAAAAGTGATTAAAATTTTAAAATTCTGATTCTCAGGTGCACATTATCGGACTCATGGGATTATATATTCAAATTTTCAGAGTTCTAACCTCGCCAAGCATGGCAACGTAAAAAACGGTTTTTTACTTTTGCGGTTACCACTCACTTCAAGCATAAATCTTTTCATGAGGCCAAAGTTCGCCAAACATGACGATCTAAAATCGGTTTTTAATTAATAATTTAAAAAGTAATTAAAATTTCAAAATTCTGAGCCTCAGGTGTACATTATCGAAGGAATGGGCTCATATGTTCGAATTTTCAGAGTTCTGCGTCCAGTAGTTTTTTCTGGACATCGCACGCATGCAGATTTTCAGACATTCATTTTTATTGATATAGATTGGCGCAAAACTGACTAAATTTCCGTGCCATTTCATGTTTTCCAATGCATGCGATTTTGTTTCACAGTATCATGCTGGCGAAACTCGCCGAGCATGGCATCCTGAAAACGGTTTTTAATTAATAATTAAAAAAGTAATTAAAATTTTAAAATTCTGATTCTCAGGTGCACATTATCGGACTCATGGGCTTATATATTCAAATTTTCAGAGTTCTGCGTGCAGTAGGTTTGTCTGGAGACCGCACACATACTGACAGACAGATTTACAAACATTCATTTTTATTATTATAGATATATATGCTTATTACAAAATATCCATTAGTTGACATTTTTTATTTCACGATGAAGGAAAAAAAATTCGAACTTTCTGGTGTATGAAGAAAATTTTTTGGAGTGAGGAACTTTGCTCCCGTGCCTCGTAATTGCCATTCCTCGAATTATCGCACCTAATAAATCGCACAAACGATCTAAAAAATATTAAAATCACTTTTAAATACATAGTCTTGTTCTAAATAAGTATAAATAAATAGGTAATTTTTAATTCAATTTTAGTATTCTTTAAAAATGTTTTATTTTTATGTCGGGAAAATGCAACAGCAAACAAAAATATGTTAAAATGCTTGCGATAGAATAGGGGCTCCAAAATAACCTTTTCCCCGGGGCCCCGTCCACCTATGATCAGGCACTGTTAAAACCTAGAAAAAATTATGCTACCTAAATAAAATCACGTGAATAATAATAATTATTATTATCATAAAATCCTTGTAAATCACGAAATGTAACTTTAAATTGAAGCAGACTTAAAAATTTCCCCCTGATTTTATAAAGGAAAGCAGCGGACAAGCACATTGGCTTTACCCAAAGAAAACCGAATTTACATACGAAGCACACCAAGATGAACAAAATATTTGAGTGGATGTTCAGTAGCATTAGGTCTGTTATTGAATGCCGATATTTTGTGTTTGGAATTGCGATTGAAGGAGTTACCCTGTCAAGCATTTGAAGAAAGTAAGCAAATACGGGAAAGCACGAAATAATCCACACATATTCTTTAAAGATTTCTATAACAAACATTTTGAATAAATTTTAAATCAGGAATATTTTTTATTTTTTATTCCGTTAAAAATACCTTTAAAAAATATTTAAAAAAATCATTGTAATTTACTATTTCATTTACATCTACTTTAAAGGCACATTTTCTATTTCAGAAATACATCATACAAGACATACGTTAGATAGCTGCATTTTCCATAATTATAGTTTTTGCAAAACTGTTTTCTCTTGTGGTGACGTCGTTTTAAACGCATTTGGTTGGTATATTTTAGTGGGAACCCCGCTGTGGTCTAGGCGCTAAACTCCGTTCCCATAAGAACACGGCAAGTAAAGCAGCATCCGGCTTGGCCAGTGCTTGGGAGGGCCAACTCCCTCTCGTACAGACGGCTGTGGGACCGCGTACGCTAATAGGAGCCGGTGCACGTAAAATACTTCGTGACTCCAATGTCTTCCAGGTTCAACTCTACCGCTGAGGGTGCCGATTTTAGTGGGGTAGTTCCTCCTCTTGAACTGGTTCAAAATTTGGACACCCCTGGCTAAAGTCGGACTTCCTCCCACTGGAGCCCAATGGAAGGCGCCCTCCTCTGCCCATCGCCTCCCTATCTAGGGGATCTGGCACCGCACGCGGTTGTCAGAGGGCACTGTTGCAGCAACAAGAACATATTTTAGAGGTGTTTCATGTTTTGATTTAACTAAAAATAGCTTTAGCCAGTATTTTAACACTATTTTTCTGGAAGTTTCTGTAATACAATAGAAATACAAATGGAGGAAATATTGGACATGGGTCCACTTTACATAGAAATAAACCCATTAGGTTCATTCTAGGTGAAAATTAGTATTGAAAAGCTATTTATGCATTGATTCAAATACGCATAGCCTGAAAAAATTGTAATATTGGACATTATATCAAGAGCTTTCACGTACTTAAGTGATTATGAGGGATTGTCATTAAGATAATTTAGTTATCCTGTTAATTTATACGCTATTACTGAATTATAATGACTCTTTTCCGCCATTAATACTTGTGAATTATCATTAGTATTCTAAATCATGAATGAATACGTTGCGGTTGTTACTCCTGAAATAATGTGCATTGAAATAGCCGAGAAAGCATTTGCATTTTATATATATTGAATTGAAGAGCCGACCCATCAACAACTTAATAAATATATATCTTTAAGAAAACTTATGTACCAGTGCAAAACATATAGATAATACAAGCGAAGTATTGATATTTATGAGTTGATTAATTCCTTAATTCTTTGCATATGCAAGTTATTACAGAAACTAAAGTTAAATCAAATGATTTTACATTTTGATTGGCGATTTTTGTATGAATTCACGAAATAAAATAAATGTATCATGACTAAAAGGAAAAGAAAATGCAAAAGGCCGAACATTCCTTTCTACACTTTATTAAAAGTCGAATTACTTTAACAAGTGGTACAAAATCCGAACAAAACCTGTGGCGTATTCTGCTCACATAAAAATGAATTCTAAATTGAATAGATATAAGAAATATTGTAAAAGTAAATTAACTTTTATATAACGTGTAAAAATTTGTAGAATTAAGTAACAAATCTGCCGACTCATTGAAAGAATACTTTATTTCAAACAATTCATCAATTCCTCATTAGATCGACAATATTACAATTCTTAAATAATTGGAGAAAAAAAAGCATTTCAGAAACTCCAATTTATTTTGCATTAGTACAACATTGTTAAATCGATTCAAGTCATTTACTTGCAGACGTAACATTTTCCCAAGAAAGCTCTTCTGTGTGATATCACAAAACTAATAGTAACATTGTAAGCGAAAATGTAACAAATGTACCTTGCCTGTGAGCCAATGACTAGACAGATTAATTAAACTTTCATGTGTTGTTTCTTTTGTTATATTCCAATATCTCAGAGATATCTTAGGAAAGTGCGAATAAAGCAAAGAAATGCATTTCTGGATAGCTAGGTGCTTCATGTACCGTAATCACCATAATTAAGAGGGAATTCAATTTACAGTAGGAGGTATAGATCATTGTACAGATAATTTAACAGATAATTAACAAAAGCAAATTTATTTAAATTTTGTAATTTTTCAAATTTTATAATTATAAGCTTTAAAAAATTATTTTATTATTATTAATTATTGCTTTTTTAATTGTTATTTCAGTTCACTTTCACATAGCAAATTTAATGTTCATAATTTTGTTTTCATCATCTCTTCTAAGGAACATAATTTTTTGATTCAATAAATTCATAGTTGATTCTAACTCTGTCTACTTAGTCCTGTTCTTTTTTTACATCATGATAGTTTTGATAACTGTAAAAACTTTTTAAATAAGGAATCGATTAAGAAATGACCATAAAAATATATCCGCGAAATTTAACTCCAACAGCGCATTTGCTCAAAATTACTCATTTTTAGCCAGAACAATAAATTAATGAAATCTAATATCATACAAAGAGATAATATTAGTCACTTGTAGCACTATTCTAAGTATTTTGTGTTTTACAAATGTAGAATTTGGTGATACCGTTTCAAAATTCAGTGTCTTGAGAAACCGATGAACTCCAAGTCGTTAATTTTTGCAGATACATAGATCATAATGTTTGCTGCTCTAAGCAGACTACTCAAATATCCAGGATTAGCCGCTCCGATGTGGCTGGATGCCGAGTTCCACCATGCAATTGTGAGCAACAATTTCTATAGCTATGAACTGGAAATTCATCTAAATTTTTCTCACTTCAGCCTGGTTAGCAAGATTAATCATCTGAACCTTTGTGTTTAACTTTAAAGGCGCAACTTACCTCTTTTACAGTATGACGAAAGGTTTTTGCATAGTTTTTTCAACTCCAAAGAGGTTTGAAGTTTTCTAGTTCGGCTATTGTCTTAGACAAGATTGCGGTAAAGGTATGTCAATTGTATGGTCTTTATTTTTCAGTCAATCAATCTACAGTAAGTTTCACACTTTCAGGATGAGTTTTAATGGGTTTATGTTCTGCAAATTGTAGACAGAAGTCGGTTTTGAAGGTACAAATAGATTAATGTTCATTCCACAGACTTGAAACGTGAGCGTAAACTAAATACAGAACTGTCCTGCTTCGAATTTCAGTTAGATTCGAAAAATTTGTAAATAGTCTTTCAAAAATTGGGCATTGCTTCAAAAATTCTATGTACTGAGAGCTGGCTTCGGTTACTTTGTGTCAACGAATGTTTTGTACTGTAGAAGACAGCAACAGGCCGGCATCGTGCATGATGCATGTGAGCAGGCATTATCAGCGTCATAGCTGTGGTTATAAGCGCCCTGGCAATATTTGGATTTTGCTCCTCCTAGAAGATTTGCTTGTGTGTCTCTTCCACAGCATCTAGAACTCTATGGGTCTCCAACGTGCACAATTTGCAAACGTCCTTTTGGCCAGCCCCTAGAGATTACGATAGGACACAATGCGTCAGAAAAGAGTTCAGGAAAGCAATAGTCCGTAACAGCAGAAAAAACTCCTAGACAGGTATTTTAAGTTCAGAGTTTAGTTTTTAAGGTAAGTTAAGCCGGTTACGTTACGTTCTAGTATACAATTTGCTAGAAATCCTATATTGACAGTCGGATGTATCTTCCGAAATTGCTCCAAATGTCGGCAAGCGCAGCATCTTTTTACAAAACATCTCTAAATTTAGCGTCTAAAATAAAAACTCAAAATCTGAACCCAACTTGCATTATATCTTGTATTTGGCAAGAAATCTTTAAAATTTAGTGTTATCTAATGCAAATATTAAAGATTTAAAACGCTAACCAACCGATTTACATTCAACAAAATACAAACTTTAATTTTTTAACACGTATTACATTAATTGACTAAATTATACATTAGGAGAATTGAATCCCCTCAGAAATTTAGAACATTTATTTTGATTAATTTCTTTAGCTCTTCTCTGTGGACTAACCTTGACTGTACCGGAGCAGAGGAAAAAAAAAATATTTCTGTGACTTTGAAATGGACTCGAAGCAGAAACGACTTGCATAATCTTAAAAATTTGATTTTTATAGTTAAAAATAAGTATGTTTCATGATTTCTAATTATTTTTTCAATAGTTAAATGACCTACTCTATATTACCTGACAACTTCATATGAACTTCCATTTGCAATTTTTTTCCAAATTTCCTTTTTTTTAATTAAAAAAAGTATATTCCTAAGTGACGGTTCATTGCAATTAGTTATAGTTAGAGCCCTATAAAATATGCAAAAATGCGGAATTTTGCATAATTTACAATTTTCCGCATAAACTACAACTTTCCTTATAACACCGCATTTTTCGGCAAACTTTTTATTTCTCAATTTTTTTTCTCAACATATTTTCCTCAAAAAACCCTTTGTATCGCATTCTGGACTATACATGGGGAAACTGCCACAAAACAGTAGTGAAATTGAACGTTGATTATTGTTCAGAAATGGACGTCTGTAGCAATCGAGGACCTGAGTTTTCCCAACCTGGTTTGAAATTCATGAAAGTGGCTCGAGTGTTTGGCTCAGATCAATTGCCCAACATAATTGTTGATGATCAAGAAATCTTCAACAATATTCCCGGATTTGATGATTCACAAATAGAACTTGAGTATGCTGCTTACAAGGGGTATGTCAAGGAATGTTCCGCTTGAAACATAGTGATATTTTTGAATTCAGAGACTATTTCACAGAGGTTCCGTGAACTACCACTCAAAGCAAAGCAAGTACGCTCGGTTTTACCTAATTCTGCAGACTGTGAAAGAGCAATTTCAGGTTACGGCCAAATATTTGCGAAACAGAGGCAGAGTTCGAAGGAATAATCGGCTTCCGGACTAACATTATTTTATTTAATAAACTTTAGTGCAAAAGTTAGAAGCACTTATGATTTTAATTGTAAATTAAAATATTGCTTTTCTTTTTAAGGTTGTTATTTCTCCACTCATCCGTGTTACTCCAATAAATTTCTATAAATACCGCATAATTTCAATAAACTACCACATCGATGCTGCATAATTCCGAAAAATTTTCATCATATTTTGTTGCGCCCTAGTTTTAGTACGTACTCATAAAAACTTTGAGGATTTTAATTAAAAATACCACTAAAGTTACTATTAGAAATGTAAATGGTATTTCATATTACAACTTCTCTCCTCTTTCTATGAAATTCTTGCTTTAAAATATAACAAATATGAATCCTCTGTTTACACACAACTGCTTTTTCACGAAAAGCCCAGTAAAAATTTATTTGAATTTATTGCCAAGAAAACCCACATTTTTTTTCGATAAACCTAATAGATTGTAATATAGAGTTAAATTTTTTAAAAAATAAAATATGGACAGTCATCCAGAGTAGAAATTTTAAAGCCGAATTCACATAGAAAGAAAAATATAGGACTTTCATTCCCGATATCGGTACTAACCCCGGAGTTTCGAGAAATAGAGAAGAGTTATTGTTTGCGTCGTTGAACACCCGAATCCTGCTATCGATTTTTTTCTGGTGCCGTCCATTTCTCACCGGACATTCCCCCCAAAGAAGTATCGAATGAAGAATCTGAAGAGGAAATGGAATTTATTTTGGTGATGAGGGTTAGTTAAACGCCCGAATGCAATGCAATCACAAAACACACACGCTTTCATTAAGTGCATGGAACTGTACTTTTTTCGAAAAAACTGAAGCAGAAAGCGTATGAGGTTATTTTATTTCTTTTGAAATGAGGCAAGACTGAAGTATCATCTCTAATAAAGAATCCCCTATCCCTATGGTCCGTAATGTACAGGAATTAAATTTTAATAAAATTTTAATAAATAAATGAAAGGAACGTTCAGTAATATAAAATACGCATAATAAACCTAAAATTCCGTTAATCGATTTCAAACTTTAACTGCAATTCACCCATATTCTTTTAGAAGCTAAAATGAGCGCCTCTAATAAATTAGATTTCAACTTCTGATGTTTGTAGTACGGGATGTCCGAGAAATATGGCTACACTTTGAAAAAAAAATAACAAAAATGTTTCTACTTAACGGTTTTTTATTTTCCGCAAAGAAAAGATTAAAGAGTTTTTTAATGAAATGCAAACTGGATGTCTGAACTAGGTTCAATACACTGGCCACTTGGATCGCCAGAAATAACGCCTTTGGACTGACTACTTCTTGCAGGGATACGTAAAAATAATGCTGATTATTAATCGCCAATTCTCTAGGTGAAAAGTCGAATTCGGAGTGTTGATCCTGCTATGATTCATAGAATGTGGCTAAAACTCTCGATTAGACTCAATATGTTGCTCGCATTTAAAGTTGCGCACATTGAAATGGCTCAATAAAATATTGCCAAAAAAACCGATATTTTCTGTACGGAACATAAAAAACCGTAAGTGAAAATCCTTGTTTGTTTACTTGTTATAAATTTTTGAAAATATTGTCCTAATTTTCGGGAGAAAACCTACCCTGCAGTGATTCATAGAATGTTTCTAGAACTCCCGATTAGGCTCAATGCGTTGCGCACATCTAAAGTTGCGTACATTGAAATGGCGCAGTAGAATATTGCCAGAAAAAAAATCCGATATTTTCTTCGCAGAACATGAAAAACTGTAAGTGAATATCTTTGTTTGTTTACTTGTTATTAATTTTTGAAAATGTAGTCACAATTTTCGGACATCCTGTATTATTTAGATTGATAGTGTATGATTAAGGCAAACCTGCGCGAGGGGTATCTGCCTATGATGAGGGATGCCTTGGTAGGAGGACTTTCTAAGGGCTTCTAACGCGTATTCACGTTACATCTGGAGAAAACCTACCAAAACTCCAGACCATTAGATCGACGAACGCGCGATGGGACCCGAACCCGGGACCTTCACACTTCGGCCGTCTACCATTTTCAGTGATATAACCACTGTGCCATGGTGAGGCTTTATATTATTTAGAATCAATTTTGTATTAATTATATTTTTCTTTATCCAAATTTATAATTTTTTAAATACCAGAAGAGTCTAAAGCCAATAGTGAGAGAGCTGATCTTTCCTGATCCGTCAGATCATCTCTTTTTTCCCCCCCTTTTCATTTTTTATCTTTTTAACCCAAGATTAACCTGCTCACCCCCAGTCCCAAGACTTCGAAAAAGTAACTGTTAAGATTCTTTTTCGTGCTCTAGCATGGGTCTTTGAATGCTCCAGCATATTCCTCATCGCTACGTTTTAGTTTGACGCAACTACATTAAGCGACTGAACTACGCTAGCATTCATAGGTCAGCGATGAGAGTGAAAAGGCTAAAACTGGATTCAGTGAGAGGTTCATGGAAAATTGGGAGCGGAGGAATAAAGGAGATGTACCAATATTCAGACAATGTTTTTCTTCTGCTTAGAATTTGAGATTATTAGTTTTGAAGATGGTGAAAAATTGACTTATCCAGATTTAGCAAGATTTTCAGTCCAGACGTACAACTTGAATTAAATCAAATGAAATTTGGGACTTTCATTCCCGATATTTGTACTCACTCCCGGCTTCGATAAAAAGAAAAAACAACATTGTTTGTGCTGGTCGTTGATCCATGGCTCCCTAAGATACTCTTCAAGTACAAGTTGCCCGATAAGCTCTATTTTTGCGTACAAGCAAAGTTTCGCCCCTTCGCCGCTGCGGCGCTAGTACTTGACCCATAATCATCAGTGTTGCCAACTCTGTGGGAGAAAAAGTGGCTGAAATCAAAGTTAAAAGTAGCTAGAAAAAAAAATTGTTTTCAAGCTGACAGGAAAAAAAAAAAAAAAGTTATTCTTTGGCGTTTACTTTTAAGTGCTTTGAATAATTTATGTTTTACTCAACTTGAAAACATTTTTAGCCATTTCTGGCTACTATGTTTTCATACTAGGGCTTTTAACTTTGATTTCAGCCACTTCCTCTCCATCAGAGTTGGCAACGCTGTTGATTATGGGTCAGGAACTAGCACCGCAGCGGCGAAGGGGCGAAACTTAGCTCGTACGCAAAATCCCCTAGGAGAAACCGATTTTCGGGCAGCCTCTACTTCAGATCTTAGGGAGCCATGGCTGAACACTCAAATCTTGCTATCGAAATTATCTTGAAATTTTCTACTTTACATTGGTTACATTATATTTTTGTTTGATGACTAAGAATGTGCCACACGCCAGGTCCTGTTTCAAACCTATGTTCAATTGCTGGTACAGTGTCCAATTCACATACGTTGTTCCCATTTACAGTAGTTTGCATTATTGCACTTAAAACACCCTGTTTAATTTTCGAACGAAATGAGATGTTTTGGTTTATCATGAATGGAAACCCCCCTCCTTCTAATATACTTGAAGCAAAAGTCTTCATAAGTTCGACAACGAAAAGCAAAATTGGGCAAGATAATAACACGTTGGCAAGGAAAGAGAGAACCATTTGCATTTTTTACATTTTCAAATGATGGCACTTCACTAGGAGAAATAACAATACTTTTAAGATAGCTGGTTTAAAACGGTCTGAAATTTGGTCTTCCTCGTGATATGAAAACTTGGACAAGACGGGTTGATTTCGTTTGTCTCCTCCCACTCTTTCTCTACTTAAAGATTTAAGTAAAATACACCATGCAGCTATGTTTTGAAATGCAACCATTTCGCATTATGGGAAAAAAAAGAAAAATTTAAAATCAACCCAGAAAAGTATGAAAAACGTAAATATTTAGATTAAATGAGTATTTAATAACATTAACTTGATAATACAATTTTTTGTTATTTTGATTAATGTTTACGTATTTCTTAACAAGCATCCTATTTAAAAATAATATTTTAAAAAATCTTATTAAGCGTCATTATAAATGAAACAATGATTTATCAATCAACATAATTAAAATATTATATTAAAGTCGTGTTTTCGATGTACTCTTTTCTAGCTTAATTTTGCATTTATAAACTTCATACATTCTATCACAAAAGGCATTTCCATTTTTTTTCATTTCGCTATTCTCATTAGCAAACAAATTTAAATGTATCGTTTTACTGTACAGCCTTTGCATATTATTCGAGAAAATTAATGAAAAACAATTAACTGTGAATAATTGTTTCATATTCATAAAACTCGGATTTTAAATGAAGGGTAAATTCCAGTTTGAAATGTTAAAAAGCCATATATAACAATAATTAACTATTTGGATATTGAAATTTAATGTGTCTAAAATTCATTACAGCTGTATCCATTAACTTGAATAAAAAATCTTTCGCATGGCGATCTACATAATTAGAAAACGTTTGCAAAATGAATTTATGCAAAATTAAATAGGAATTGAAAATGAGTACATATCCAGTATCTTCTAAGCGTAATGCAAACACATTATGATTGATTCAAAATACATATTTGTTCCTAAAACTAAATAGATACAAGTAATTTATCCAGTTAAAAGTGTTTAACAAGCTTTTAACGAGTATTTTCGTGTTTATAATTAATTACATTGCAATCGGAAGTTATTGTGTATACATATTTACTTAAATGAACTAACTCCTGTTTTTTTTTTTTTTTTCAAGTGAAAAGCTTCTGCAAATAGACGTTAATTGTCATTGTAACATTTTACCGAATATGTTATTTATTTAATTAAATAGAACTAACTGTCAAACGTTTTAAATAATGGATGTTTAACTTGAGAAAATAAAAATATCAGATGCATATGGTTTTGTACGCGAAATGTTTTATAAATATAGAAATGCATGAACTAATTGGTGTCAATGGAACTATTTACTTGTTTGATTTCAGTAAGAATTCATATTTTCTTTTATAGTTTCAGTAAAAATAAAAAACTTCAGAAATAAATAAAAATCTCTTATAAAATTTAAACTGTGAAACTAGTAGATCTCAGATAAAATCATAAAACATTTTTATTCAAGTCTTTCCATCAAGATTTTCTATTCAATCAATTATTATTCATTTCTGAATAAGAGAGAACCACGGTATTTCTCAAAGCATACTTAAAGTTACTTTTTTGCTCTTATATCTTCCTTGTAAAGCTTTTCTCCTTTAGCTGGAATTCTGTGAACAGCATACATAAAGACTGGATAAATAAACAAATATAATATTGATTTAAAACTACATATTATTTAGTGTACAATCATTACTTAGACAGGTCTGTTTCCATTTCGTAGAGTTAAACTTCTGAGAATAATTTTTCGTTTCTCCGCCGGATAATTTTGTTTATTTACGCTCAGTTTTCGCAACACAAAACAATCTTTTGGTTACTAAAACAAGTTTATTATAAATCCTTTTTAAATATTTAATTGCGAGAGAAATATATAAAATAAATATTATTTTAAATATGAGTTCATTCAAATACATATTGTATTTTTTAAAAACGTATACATAACTTTTCCAGGATGAAGGACGTGCCTATTCCTTTACAGTCTTGAATCCAGGTTTAATTTGTTTCCTCCCATGACTGAAGAGACTAAAAGGTGACGTCCCTTCTGCGATCAACATTGCTTTCCAGCTTTGATCTTTGAATTAGCAGAAGCACAAAGATTCGAACAATTAGTAGAAAATAACGGGAAAGATAGAATTATGCATTCAGATGACAGAATATCAGCCTATGTATAGTGTTATAAAGACAAAATATTATTAAATTTGCCATTTTGTAGAAAGAAAAAAACCCCGAAAAGTGTAATTTTTGTTGTTGTATATAATAATAAATATAATAAACAAAAAACACTACAAATTAATGAACCAATAGAAGAATAATGAATAATGAATAATGAAGAGTTTTATCTCAAATATTGTTCAATATTTTTCCCCTATCCCAGCTATATACTTAAATATAATTATATGTAAATTTCTTTCATTAACATTTTGTAAGATTAAATGACTCGATTAAAGAAACAGTAAAATATATAGTTTCACCAATAAAAAGTATACAGATTTTTATTTTGTGCCTTAATTAAATTCAAAAATTAAAAATAATGCAAAATATATTTTAACTAAGATGTCTCATTAAGCAGGTTTTTCATTAGTACTTTGTGACATAGAAGTCTGAATGTTAGCTGTAGGTTTTTAGTCGTACGTATCAAATATTTTCAAGCGAAAAAAAAAAGTTAAAACAATTTTTTCTCCCGTCTCAAAATTATTATTATTATTGTCATTTTTTTGGAATCGCAAATTTCAAAAACACAACCTTAAAAAGAAATTCCCTCTTTTATTTTCCCTTTTTTCAGGTATGCAGTTCTTTTTCTTTACGTGCGCGTTACTTTAAATTAAAAGTACAATAATTATAAAACACGAAGTAAAATATTTGTACGCCGGAAATAGGCATATTTATAATGTAAACTTAAAGTGGTTTGCATATTGCTCAAGGTTAATGATCATCACCTTTTTATTCTTACAGATATAAAGAAAAAGTCCTTTTCTCACCTTTTAAGTTAATATCCAACCATTTAAGAGTTTCAGAATACTCTTACAAGACTTTAAAAACATACGATATACATTTATTTCAGGAGAGTCAAAAAATTACCATACAAGAAAGCCTGGAATACATAAGTGATTCCAATTTACACCCAATTTTGGAAAGCACCACGCTTATAAATAACGTTATACCATAGCTTGCTTTTTTCCGGCTCTCCCAAGCAGTAACTTTTTAGACTTACAAATTTTTAATTAAAATTTCACTAATGCACTCATAATTTATTAGCACTCAGCTTTTAAATGCTTCTTTTATCCGGGAAGCCATTTGCCCGGAGAATACTTAATTAACAAGGCACTCTGTTTGAGAACTGGGAAACAGGAAAGTAATTACAACTAGCAATTAGCAATGCTGGGGAGAAACAGCCTGTAAATATACACTGTTTTATTATAAGTCTTAGATGTCCCACCCACCCCTCTCCCTACACATATTTTGAGTAACTTGCGAGTAAGTTTCAGGAATTATTCTTCGAATATTACAAATATGAGGATAAGATATTGCTTACGATTATACATGGAAGTAACTTCCATGTTCATATGTATTAGATATGAAGGAGCGCTTAAAAAGGCACGATGTTTGTGTTCGAAAATTAATTAAGAATTGTAGAATATTGGTAGAAGTTATTTGCTTGAAATACTGTAATACAGTAAAGAGTGCTTCTGAATTCTTAAATTTATGTTGGTATTTTCTAATATCGTGCATTTATTTATTTATTTTTTAATGAACTTAATGGAAAAGAATTTTTTGTGGAAACTAAAAGTGTACTGTTTTTTTCATTACATACGTAATTGAATGTGTTTTTATTCTAATCACCATTAAAATGTTGCTGTTAATTAAGAAATAAATATTTTCTCCCCTAATTTTTTTATTATAAGTTTTTTTTTTGTCAGAGTAAAATTTTGCTGGGGTTGTCTTGTATACGTCTTATGTATTCATAGTCATTTAAAAAATATAGTCATAGTCATTGGAAACATAGTCATTGGAAAATTTGCATTTTTCTACGTATTTTTATGTATAATATACTTATGTATATATACGCGGATAAAGTGTACGTGGTAATACGTATTTAAACCTCATACGTGCGTGTGAGTGTTGCCGATTTCTTCAAGTTTTCATCAAAAGATTCAAAATTAAATTTGTCAACCAAATAGGAAACATTTGGCTTCCGAAGTTTGACGATGTGCAAACAAAATTCTGAAACTTTTTTTTGATCATTAGACAAAATATTACGATTATTATAATTTTTTGTAAACAAAGTGTGAACAAAGCAAACCCCGGAAGAAAAATAATTTGTTGGAAAGGAAAATGTTCTCTGCCTAGCGACAAAAGCTATTAGGAAATCCAGCACTTGAATTAGAGAAATTTGCTTGCCAAGTGAGCCACAGTAGGTCATTTTTAACATATCCCCCTCACCAAAAAATATTAACCCTCTCTATTCTAGGATTACAGAAATTATGTACTTCTAAAGTGAACCGTCATTAGGTCGCTCATCACTGCTGATGATCTAAAAAGTATGAATCATCTATCTGTAAGCCAACTGACCTTGCATCCACTTATCTTCGGCAAAGTCTCAAGTGGTGTATATTTCTAGCGAACGGGAAGCGTAAACTATCTTTTTGCTGTAAAGGTCAGCAATCAGGTGAATTGTTGCTTAGTTGCTCATCCCAGCTAGTACTTTTGGTTAGAATACATTTCATTAAAAACTTAAGAGCTTTTCTGGCGGATTTCTCTAGCTACAGAAGTCACGAAAAAAATCCTCTTTCTCAATGGTGTTTACACTTTTATTACCTAAGATCACATGAATAATAAGCTAGTCACACTGTTCATAAAAGGTGCATGTATTGGCTTTTAGAATGCCTAGGCTCATAGTCTCTGGAAATTCCTAAGAGGTGTGACGACTATGAGACGGGAGAACAAGGGGAGATAGATCAATTACCTTTCATTAAATTTAGCTCTCAAAACAAATTCTTTGTTTGAAAACGAAAGTTGGCGTGCTCCTAAGGGATTTTGCTAATTGTAGCTAAAGAAAACTTACACTAAGCTAAAGAAATGACACGAAAAAATAAATAATATTATTTTTTACATTCTCAGTACAAAAAATTTCAAGACTAGAAGCATTATTCTCCTTGTGAATAATACGTATTTTTACTCCCGAGAACAAAGTAGCTATCAGGAGAAAAATTCGGAACCTTCATATACTGTTCTCGATTTGAAGATAATCCGTTAAAATCATGCAATAAAGAAATCGCAATATCTATTGAAGTTATCTTAGAAAATTCGTGAAAATTTGAAGGTTTTCTTTCTTTTAAACGGAGCAGGGTGTAAATAAAAAAACTAAGTGTATTTAAAAAAACTAAGTTCATGCAGAATCAAATTGAAGAAGGCCCCTTATGAAATCCTAATAATAGCATATTGACCCTTTAACGCGCAATGTTCCCGCTCTGGGAACACCAAACTCTGGCGTTTTGACTGTTGCCAGTCACGAAGAATAGATTTGATTTCTGTAAAGATAGTTGCGGGTGACATAGCTCCACGAGAATCCTTTACCTTTTAGCACGTCATTTCCCGTAAAAAAATTGTCACGATTATTTTTAACAGAACGGGTATCTCCTGAAAAATGGAAGAATGCGAGAACAGCTGGATAGATTGCCCAATGCTAAAAAAAGGGCAGCCGTTGCCATCGCTTGACTTAACTACCAGCAAAATGGCGGACGATTGAAACGTTCATCGCGTGCCACAGATCTAGAGACCCTTTTTTGACGCAGCTGGCTGTGCGAGGCAACGGCTGCCCTTTTTAGAGCATTGGGAAAGGGTTGCGCCACTAATGGTTAAAGTATTCGTTACTTGCAAACAAATGATATATGTAACTTTGCAGTACGACGAACGACAGCTAAATAAAAAGCAAATGGGGTCTTTTTTTTGGGGGGGGGGAGACTGAGCTGTACATAATCCACGAGCAAGACAACAACATTTTTTAGTAAATCAGAAACTTCCCTGACGAAGTATAAAAAATTTCCTTTTTTAAAAAATTATCCAGAAAAGTAATTCAAGAAGCTTTATTTAAAACACGCACAAGCTTATTCACCAAAAATTAATTTCTATTAAAAACTTTTGTAGCTGCAAAATTAAAAGCTCAAAGTACGCAGATGCACTAAAATATGTGAACAAGGGCTAAATGACCCAAAAATGCCCCGCCCTTTATCCGAGGTAATAAAACACCGAAAATTTACAAAGTACATCATTACACCATGAATAACTATCAAGTTAAATTTATTAAATGATATGATATTTCAGTTCTTAGTTTATAATGGTCTCTGCGCGATTAGAATAAAAAGCGTTTCACACAAGTGCTCGAAGCGAAAAGTAACTGACAGAATTCTCGTATTTCTTTTATTCAACAGCTTTTACGACACGGAAGCAGAAAACACCAGAAACAAATAACAGCTGTTTTAATATGATGTTTTCACGCAATAAATTAATAATACTTTGCTGCACGCATACTCTGAAAAAAAAAAAGCTTTGTGCTTAACGACGATGATATATAACTGTTGCATTGCATAACAATAACATTTAAGTTGATTTTAAGTGGTAATGTACCTAATGAGTAGGTTTAAATGCGCATGCTCTCTAAAATGAAAATCGTCATTATCATCATATTTGAAGTGACAATCATTGCTCTGCAACTTATATATTTTTCTCTGTGATTTTAAGATTAAATTTTACATAGAACTGGGATGCTACATGAAACCAATTACGATGTTCATATCGTATGATGTTATTTGTTCCTCTGCCAAATGCAGTGGCGTTTCAACTGATAGGTAGAATTATTTTTCGAAATTCTACTTTAATTGTGGGTTTCAAAAATCTTTTAAAACTTTTATCGTATTTCTGGTGGGAAATTAAGTATTTTAACCCTTTAACGCGTGGTGTCCTCGCTGTGAGGACACAAAACTCTGATGTTTTGACTGTTGTCAGTCCCGAAGAATAAATTTCATTTCTGTAAAAATACTTGAGGGTGACATAGTTACCCGAGAATCCTTTACATTTATAGTACACAATTTCCCGTAAAAATTGTCGATAATTTGTAAAATTGTCAGGATTATTATTAACAGCACTGGCATCTGCTGAAAAATGGAAGACTACGATGGAAATGCATTGATACAGAAGAGCAACTGAATAGACTGCCCAATGCTGATAAAAGGACAGCCGTTGCCATAGCTCCATTTAACTACCAGCAAGATGGTGGTCGATCAAATCGTTCATCGCGCGTCACAGATCTAGAGACAATTTCGATCGTCCGCCATTTTGCTGATAGTTAAATCGAGCTATGGCAACGAGCTATGGCCCCTTTTTTCATCATTGGGAAAGGGTTGCGCTTCAAAGGGTTAAGCGACTATTTATTTGAAAAATGTTTGAAAAATTCAGTTTAAGATATGACAAATGGTTTGGGCGAAAGCAATGATGATTAAAAGTAACCAAAAATATGTAGAATCATGAAAAACAAACAGTTTTCAAAACTTGCTTTCGACTTAAAAAAGTTAAAATTTCCAAGCCTTACTTGAAGGATGTCCTCGCATACTTACAAGTTAGGAGCCTACCCATGGCTGAATAGTGAATAAGACACATAACATTGGTAGATGGTTGATGTGGAAAGATCCAGAGATCTATATACCAGGCGACTGTCAATCTAACAATATGAAGTTTTCGTCAGTTTTCTCCATACGTAACGTGAATACGCGTTAGAACTCCCTAAAAAAAAGTCCTCTGACCAAGTCCCCACCCACCCTTAGGAAGAGTGCTCTTCTGTAGCTTTGCCTAAACCCAGTCACGTAACCAAGAAAAAGTTTCCAGTTTTTCCAGTCTCCCCCACCCCGAAATCACACCCCCCGGCCTTGCCTTAACCAAAACATTAACCCTTTGAGGCTCAACCCTTCCCCAATGCTGAAAAAAGGGCAGCCGTTGCCATCGCTCGACTTAACTACCAGCAAGATGGCGGACGATCGAAACTTTCATCGCGTGCCACAGATCTAGAGACCCTTTTTTGACGCAGCTGGCTGTGCCGCACAGCAAGTTTTCTGGAAAGAAGAGGTAGGTCTAACTATTGAAGTTTGCAGAAAACTCTGAAACACGTTTGGAGGATTCAACACAAAGTAAGGAGCAGTCACTTTCATCTCATATTATAAGACATGAACTAACGACTGGAGGTATATCCTTCTAGTACCAAACGAAAGAGATTTTTTCAAACTGCAAGAAGATGCACGTAACTCCTAACTGCTATAATATGGAGCAACGCCCTTCTCGAACAAACACTTCAATATTTTTTATTCAAAAATTATGCCTTTATTGCTAAACGCACTGATAGCTTAAAAGTTTTACACCAGTCTTAATGCATGAACGTCGCATCCATTTTTCTACTGAAGCAAATTTCATCACTACTACTGCACCTATAATTTTATTATCATGAGTCCTGTTATCATTAATAATACCACCCATGACGTATCTCATCAAGAAATTTAGCGACGACGCATCATCGTTAACGTTATGTGCAAGAAATTCTATTAGCTCCACTCAGTAAACTTTAGATGGAGCAAGATAAACAACCAAAAATAATATTTTTTTTTTCTCCATTACCACTAGAAGAAACACAACATTAGGAAACCACGTAGATTTTGAGATAAGCTTTAGAAGAGCGATAATGTGATACAAATTCCATAATGGTTCTTCTGGTAATTGTTATTTTTCTGAGAAAAAAGATACAAAAAAATCTCTTAGGCCTCATATTTTTTGTGTTTATTCAATGAAACAGCGATGCTTTCCAAAGTGCTAAAATATGAGTACAACACAAATGTTTGACTTGCGAAAGTGTGGGAAGCGATGCAGTAGTAAAGATCAAATGAAAGAGGTATTTCTTAGAATATAAAACCTAATAGTTTGTTGTATTTTTGAGAATTATCTTTATTGCAAAATACGGAAGTTTAAGGGGTGTTCGGGAGGTATGAACAGTTTAAAAATATGTAGAAAATACTTTCAGTAGCAAAAAAAAAAAAAAAAAAAAAAAAATATGTTTAACGTGAACAAAGAATCGAAACGTTTCAATGGTTGCAAGAGTGAATTCGTGCATTAGTAGCAATCTTAATCGGATTTTACTCGGCTTATCATCGGTACCTTGGACAGTCATCCTCTTATCATTACTGATCATCTTTAATTTTTCGCATGTGAATCGCTTCTCAGCAATCGAATTTTTACGCGGAGATCTGATCCGTGCGATAATGTTTGCCGATGATAAAGCTGGCAAACCGGTCCATATATCGCACTTTCTCCCAATTGCCTGAACAGTTCCTGATCCCTATTCTCTCATAATTATGCAAAAAATACTAATTAGCTGAGACATCATTCGGGAAGAGTGACTCACAGGCAATTATACAAGGTCACTCATTCTTCTCTCCGTCTTAAAAGTGAACGGACGCAAGTACAACTGTCTTTTCAGCTGTCAAAATTTCTTTTACCTTAATTATGATGTGATAACAGCCACTTTTATGAGATTTTGTACTGTTTTCTTAATGCCTGATAAGCACATTTCAGACCGATTAGTGTGAATGATTGTAATCACTGTAAAAAAAGGTAATATATGAATTTTGCATAAATATTTTCATTTTGAATTATTCTCTCTCATTTTTTCAGATTAATTTTTTTATTAAGATGAAGACTACAGATACGAAGGTACCCCTACCGAAGAAGACTACCCCTTAGAAGACTACAGATACCGAAGGTGACGGTATCTGTATGAAAGGTTTATCTGACGAAGACCGAACGAATTTTCGGTCGAAACGATCGTTACCCCTTGAAGTAACCTTTTATGTGTGAGAGCTTCATTTTTTTGCTTGATTAAAATATTATCATATTTGTGTTGTTTAGTTTCGTTTTTCAACATTGGAAAACTAATAAAATGAGAAAAAGTACCTATAAATGTTTAAAATGATGAATTGATCCTGTCACAATGGAATTGGTTACACATTAGTATATATAATTTATGATCTCTATATCTATCTATTTATCTATCCATATATCTATCTGCCTAGCTATATATTTTCAAGGATTACATTTTCCATTTTATGAAAAATAATTTCTTAATCCTTTTTGTAAAAAAATTTCACTTCTCTGGAAAATTCACCGAAATTCCCTCGCAATTGGGGTTTAGTTTACATAAAAAAGCTTTCTTTAAACAGATAAAATCTACTTAAGTATTTTGCAGAAATTCAGAGCAAAAATCTTGAAGATTTTTTTTGACTTTTCTTTATGAAATTTAGAAGCTTCGCAGAAAATAACTTTTATTTTACTTGAGACTGAGCAGCTGTAAGTAATTTTATTATAAATTTACTTTTTTTAAATGATAAGACTTGCTTTTTTCTTTTACAGAACTGACACTTTGTTAAATGTTTCATTTGTTGCATCAAATAAGTATTACTGTTGGAAAAATTAAATCGTCTTACCATTATTTTATCTCTTTTATAAAAGTTTGTTGTTCATGAAATATGTGACTTGTGAAGCGTTAATACTTAATTGTGGATGCTTGATTTGAATCTATATGCCATTTTGCATTGTTAATTATTTTATAAATCTTCTTACAAGCTATATTTTGCTGCAAAAGCGCATTTATAATTTTGTAGTTTTCCTAGTTACTACTTTCAGTTACTCCTTTTCAATCAGCATCTATGATTTATCTACATTCATTTTGAATACTTTGTAAAATACAGCTGTCTATTTAGACTATCTTCATTATTTTTATTTAATTTCCCAACTTTATCTGCAATAACGTTGAAATTACTTCTGATTATTATTATTATTATTATTTTTATTTTTCAAATTGTGGTTTCTAATTCTTACTTCTAGCTGTTATCTTTTTAATGCGAGGTATGTCTTATTTGCAGTATATATTGTGTTTTACTTATTAGTTATATATATATATATATATATAATTAATTAATTGGTAAAACACAAATTATATTAATTAATGCAGAAATGACATACCCCGCAGGAAAAAATATATAACAGCAGAAACAGAGGGCCTGACATGTATGATGATCAAAAAACAATGAATCATATATTATAAAATATATATAGTAAATGCAAACATCTTAAAATCAAATAAAAAAAATATGTCTAATTGAAATATTTTATCATGATTGGTAACTATATATGTATGTATGTATTGTTGATAGATGGCGCTGCACGCAATTAATCACTAAAACACACAAATCTGTCTTATAAAGTTCTGGGCGTATGATGCATATTTTTTTTTTTTTTAACTTGTGTACTTGTTTTACAAACCCCAATCAAATATGCAATTATTATTTTTTTACTTTCCAAAATTTTTTACACTATTTACGAATTTATGATGTACCTGTACATTTAATCCTATCTCACAAATTCTGAAATAGAGCTTGGATCTTTTAGGCAAATATATATACATATATATTTTTTTCAGTTTTTGTCAGAAATGTAAGAAAAGAGTTTTACAAAATATTTTCCTGAGCCTTTGATGGATTATTCGTTGATAAATTAATCTCCCACAGAATGATTTTTTTAACAATTCAAAATATTTTAAAAGAAAATGGGAAGAAAATGTATATAAGTTAGATTTAACCGCACATTAGTACAAAATTTAATCCAGTGAAAAAAAAAATTTATGCAGTTTTTAAGATGAGCAAGGGAAACTGAAATGTTAATGGTTAGTTTAAATAAAAATGTCTGATTGGCTTAAACGGATACCGAGAGCATAAAAAATTTGTGAAATATTCCAAAATTTATTGAAGAAAGAATAAAGAATGATTACAAAATACAATCTGCTGGAAGAGGATTTGAGGGAAAACAGACTATTTTTTCTTTTTTTTATGACAAAAGGGTAGTTCAAAAAAGTTATTAACATTAATCACAAGGGGTGATCAAATGAAAAGGTACGAAACGACGTAAAAACGTAACAGGTAAATATTCGCATATTCCGCCATGGGAGAAAGTTGCGAGACATCTAGGGATGCGATTGGAGTCTTTGGCGTGGATAGGAGCATGCGGGGACCCTCAGGAGAGAGCAGAAGCTCTTGTAAAAAGGACCCTCCTATGTCCAATTGACGGGGCAGTGCGTGTGAGGACAGGATGGCGTTCACATTGCAAAATTCGGCGATTGAGAAACAGCGAGGCGTTATCCGATATCTGACAGTGGAAGGTGTTAAACCGGCCACTATTCATCACCGTATGATGACCGCATACAGAGAAGGCTGTGTGTCTCACAAGTCAATGAGAAAATGGAGTGTCCGTTTTCGACAAGGAACTCAAGTGGGAACAGATTGATCATCCGCCCTACAGTCCGGACATGTCGCCCTGCGATTTCCATGTGTTTGGTCCACTGAAGAAACACCTGAAAGGGAAGCGCTTCAACTCGGACGACGTACTCAAGGACGCTGTGACGGATTGGGTCTCGTCACGCCCACAGGAATTCTGGGAACAAGGAATCCTGCGGCTTGTTCATCAGTGTGCTCAGGCCTATGATGTATATTTTGAATAAAGTCTACATTTGTACCCACCGTGTCGTTTCGTACCTTTTCATTTGATCACCCCTTGTAGTAATCACCATTGCGAAAATTTCTGACGTTAATAGGACTAAAGTGCATATTGAAAAGATTGACTGAATTCAAAACTCAGCTCTACGTCTCATCACCGGACGAGTAAGGCCATCTCCTACTTCTGCAATGCTCCTCTGTACCGACGAACGCAGTGTGGAAAAGGACATTTGGACATTCTAAATGCTGCCTTAAAATTTCAAGAAAAGCTCATTAGGTTACCCTACAGTGAGATACAGCCCTCCTCTGTCCCGGATAAAAACAAACAACAAACAAAAATAAAACCTGAAGAAGCAGAATGGTTTCCTCTAATGCGTAATAAGGGAAAGAGACTTTTCTGATCTCGATTTCTTCCAGGAATTATTGCTACCACCAGCTAATTCCTTGGCATTTTCTTCAGATTTCGTTTCAATTGGGTCTTGCTTAGCCTGTTCTGAAGAGTCCGAAGTCGAAGAATTGTCCTGAAGTCTAGTTTTCAATTGCTGTGTAGACAATTCGTACGCGTTACCCATCTGAAACCTGGCTGAGGATTTTTACTGATGGCTCAAAGACTGAAACGAACCAAAGATCTTGCTCAGGCATTTACAGTGACCTTTTATCTCACTATATTCCACTGGGCATTTTTGACTCTGCTTTTAACTGTGAGGTAAGGGCAATTAAGGACTTCTTGCTGCTCTTGCGATCACGCCATTTCGATTTTGCTCAGGCTGTGATTTTCTCCGACACTCAGGCTGCCCTTCTAGCAATTGTTAATTTTGTCCAAACACCTACTTCCAGAGCCAGTCTGGAGTGTTGACTCATTCTTTGGAAACTGCTAAGGTCACAGAACATAGTTCTCCAGTGGATTCCATCCGACTGTGAGATTTACGGTAACGAGGTGGCGGATGAGTTGGTAAAGAAATCCACTTATGTCACCCAAGCCTCGCGCTATTCAGTTGACTACAGATCGGCTGCGCATTATCATAAATTTGAAAATGAAGCATCTTCAAATGCTTGAGCTGGAAGAACTGGCCAAGAATAAACTATAGCACCTCTCCATTCTCCGGTTACCCGGAAGACCAAGAGCTCTGACTGTGGCAGCTTTTAACCCTTTAACGCGCAATGTTCCCGCTCTGGGAACACCAAACTCTGACGTTTGGACTGTTGCCAGTCACGAAGAATAGATTTGATTTCTATAAAAATAGTTGAGGGTGACATAGCTCCACGAGAATCCTTTACTTTTTAGCACGTCATTTCCCGTAAAAAAATGGTCAGGATTATTTTTAACAGCACTGACATCTGCTGAAAAATGGAAGAATGCGAAAACAGCTGGATAGATTGCCCAATACTGAAAAAACCCAGACAGCACATAAGCTTAAATCAAGCTTGAGATTTGGTTTGGCAATGCAAGGTTGGCTTAAGCTGGATTTTGATTTGCAAAGTGAAGTGATGGCGCCATCTGTGAAACAGAATGGACATTAATTGTCTAGCGTCCTCAAATTTTTTGAAAGTTCGTAAAAGATGTGTTTTAACGGGGATGGGTTTTTTATTACCAGTGCCATATTACCGGCAGGGCAAACGGGGCAACTGCCCAGGGCCTCATATTTTAGGGCCCAAAAATCTTGACTTTTGTAATTTTGAAAACATCTTACACTTTTGTAATTTTTAAATAAAATTACAAAGGATAAAAGAAAAATTCAGAAGTTAAATAATTTTTTTAATTATAAAGTATGAACAATGAAAATAATTCAAATTTACAATTGTATAAATTAATTTAAACTTATTTTTAATTCTTTCAAATGCTCTATATCGATATAGCATACCAATATATGTAGGAAAATAACTAACCACATTTGTAAAGAGAATTTTTAGTGTTAAAAAATAGCAAAATTTTTCAATTATTTGTTATTATAAGAAATATTTACAAAAATGACTAAAGTGTTTGTATTCCATACATGTTATGTTAGCAACTGTGATATAGCATTTCGAAGTAACGTTTAACTATCTGTTTCTTTGATTTTAGATTACTTAACACAAAATTTGTGTTAAGTAAGTAAACCCATTCTATATTTCCAAATATGGAAGTTCTTCAAAATAAAATACAATTATACTACGAAATTGATTTCAAAATCAGTCGTTTGTCTCGATTTTGGCCAGCGGTAGTATTGCGCATGAGTGCTGCGAAAGTTTTAAAACATGTGTTGCTCTTAAGTTTATATTATGTTTATTTCCCTATTAGTAGAGTTTCTAAATCACACATAAAATTATTTAAATTTTGATTCATCTCATGGAAAAAAAAAATAACATATCGCTCACTTATCAATCTGGCCAGAAAACCGCTTAATAATTCACTTCAAACTTTAGTCACAGCTGCACAAGGCTCTGGTGGCTGAAAGGATAACGCGCTCGGCTACTAATCGAAAGGTCACGGGTTCTATTCTAACCACGGACACTCGATGGAAATAGATTAAAATAACTTAAAATTACAGCATAAAGGGGGAAAATACGCGGAAAAATAAAGTATGTGGGCAGCGGGCGCCTCGTGTATTTAGAATTTTTTTTTTTTTTGGAAAATTTTTTAAGCTTGAAATTAAGCTTGAAATGTCAAGCTTGATTCAAGCTTGAAATGTCAAGCTGAATGCAAGCTGGGCAAGTGTAAACTAGAACACTTGATTCAAGCTTGCATCAAGCTTACACGACTGGAATTTTCAAGCTTAATTCAAGCTTATTGACTTGATAAATCAAGCTTGCTGCAAGTTTGCTGTGCTGTCTGGGAAGGGCAGCCATTTGCCATCGCCCGACTTAACTACCAGAAAGATGGCGGACGATCGAAACGTTCATCGCGTGCAACAGATCTAGAGACCCTTTTTTGACGCAGCTGGCTGTGCGGCACATTAAATGAACTTTTACAGCTCCGCGAACTTTAACATACCCTGTATACGTTTGAACAGAGTGGGGGGGGGGATCATCAGATCAGGTGAGCAATAGGAAATCCCCAGTCGATTGAGAATAAGGGATGAAATGCAAATGAAATCAGTTTGACTCTCGTAAGGTGCTAAGCACGACATCAATTCCCATAAACAGATTAAAAACTAGGAGGACTTCACACTACTGTGAATTAGTTAAGAAGGTTATTTCTCCACAGCAATGGACTATATGATAGTGCTAAAATGCTTAAAGAATATGAAGCAAGAACAAATAGTTTCCCCAAGTATAACAAAAAAGTAGAAAAAATATAAAAATACTATGGAATACTTTTATAAAATTTGACTAAAGTAGCACATAATACCAGAAATCCAAATAAAAAAATTATATGATATAGCTGAATATATGTAATGAATACCATGCCCTAAATTAGAAGCAAATACACAGTTCAAAGAAGTAATTACATTTAGTAATTAAAATTGCATCGTTATTACTGTCTTGTACGAAATAAAGATAGTATTGTGATGGCAAAAAAAAATTTGGTACTTAGAATTTGGCAGAAAAATCGATTTTCACAATTTCTAAATTAATTTTCAGAAGTTCACGCATAATATCTCAACGTACGTATGTATACATGTTCGATATTTTTTGTCCAATCGTAAACCTATTTTGAATAATTTTGCAGTGACGTCTGTACGAGCATATGTATGAACGTATGCAACTCGCATGATCACCGGTTCGACCTGCTCTTTATGAGATAGCACCACAGTTTATTATACACCTCATGGATTCTATAAAATTGCTTCATATGATGTATATCAACGTCCTGTATCGTTAATTTTTTGAACTACAATTATTTTTATATTAAAAATACGATCTCCTTTTAACAGTATTCGAGAAAACAACATTTTTTGAAGCGTTTTGTGTTCTTTTTTAGTAAATTTTTGCAGTTTTTACAGACGAAGACCTGATATAATATTCAATCTATATTTGCATTTTATAATTTAATAAAAATTTTTAATAGCTTAAGATTAACTAGTTGATTGAAGCATTTATAGTATTACTAGCTGAAGTACCCGTTCTTCGCACGGGAATGAATGGACTTTTTGATATTACGATTTGTGGGGATTACTATTTATTGTAATAAAGAGATATAGCAAAATGGATATCGCTTTATATTGTGTTCAATAACCATGCATACCGAATTTCAAGGCAATCGTTTGTATGGTGCAGAAGGTCATGCGGCGTAGCGCAATCTAGTGGCGAGTTTTAGCAAAACGTATACGGCGAAAATATTCTTCGCATTCAGATATCGATGCATACGAATTTTCATGACGATCGGCTGAATAGTCCTGAAGTTCATGTGTTGACGCGACATCTAGTGTCAAGTTATAGGAAAATGGATCGTGCCAAACTCTTTCCCGTGTTCAAATATCTATGTATACCTATTTCCATAGCGATCATTCGCACAGTGAAGAAGTGATACACTGCAGGGCCATCTAGTGGTTAATTAAAGTAATGATTTGCTACAGCGCCGTCGCGTGGCGAGTTATAGAAAAATGGATAACGCCAAAATATTCTCATTGTTCAAATAGCTATGACTACTGATTTTCATAGCCACCGTTTGAATGGTCAAAAATTTGGCCTGCTGCAGCGTCATCTAGTGGCGAGTTAAAATAATAATGCATTGCAGTGCCACCTAGTGGTGAGTAACATCAAAAGTAACACAGTTAGAATATATTCTTCGTGCTCAAATGTGTAAGTATAAAAAATTTTATGCCGATCAGTCGAACGGTATAGAAGTTGATGCGTTGCAGCGCTATTTAGCGCTAAGTTACAGCAATTGGATAGTGAAAAATATTCTCCGTGTTCTAATATCCGCGTGTACCAAATTTCATCGAAATTGGTTGGACGATATTCGCATAGCAAACGTCTAAACGGAATAGAATTCGACGTTCTGCTGCGCCAGCTAGTGGCAAGTTAGAGGAAAACGGATAGCATAAAAACCTTCTCTGATAAAACACTTAGGTGAACCAAATTTCATGGTGATCGGTGAAACGGTGCTGAGTTTTTCAACATCCTACACACATACCAACATTCATTTTTATCTATAACCAGTCTTATTATATATACCAGTCTCAAGTAAAATCCAGTTTCAAATCTAAGCCTCGCCAAAGTGCCAGCATACGCCATTTTGCAAGAGTTTTTTCAGGGAATCATTCGATGCATTGACTTAGCAGCAATCAAAATGGGAAATGGTTCGACCGCCAGGCATTTTTTTGAAAAGTGGAATCCCTTAATACAGCCTCATTTTTTAAATTATCAACTATAACATGTTTTATTCATCGTTACCTCGATGTACCAAATGCGAAGATTTCAATTTTCTGAAATTTGGCGGATTTTCCCCAAGTTAAATCAATGTACTCAATTGGCGAGAATTCTGAAGCTACATCGCTTGAAATGCCCTAATAACTGCATTATTTCTGCACGGATAGTTAAACACGGACTTGTTTTCAAAAGTAGTAGCACGGACTTGTTTTCAAAAATGCTATTCCCTTAAGCTCTCAGTAAATTGCTCCAAAAAGCCTAAAACTGTGCAAACCATTAGAACTCACTTTCTAAAAATCGGCCTATCAGCCATTTTATTTTTCGCCAAACTAAAAAAATTTACATATTAGTCTCGGAAATCTTCGATCCTCATTGTTTTGCGTATAAAACATTTCATTCCTGCTCTCATTTCTTATGCGCACACGATATTATAATTAAAAAAATAACCTTACAAATATAAACTAAAAAAATCATTTATTCTTTTCTTTTCATTTTAAGAATTTAAAACATTTTATTCGGCAAAATCGCCACACATGGCAACCAAGATGCTTATTTCACACACTTTTTTCACTACAGGGTTTACAATTACATAAAGCTTTCTGCGTGGAGAACATAAAAATTCTCTTAAATTCTGGGAACGGATGGACTTTCAAAGTTTTAAAGTGGACTATCATTTATTCTATATTATTTTACATATATCTGTGTAAAATTTCAGGCTGACAGGTCCATTTTTGTGGAATTGTATACTACCCAAATCAACAAATTGACAAACAGAATTTGATTTTTATTTATAAAATTACCTACGCTTGTTTTTAAAATACCCTCTCATTAAATTGCGCCAAGCGCTAGAATCATAGAAAATCTGACACATTTTCAGATTTAAAATACGCACTAAAGTGCTATATATAAAAAGAGTTATAATCCATGGGTCTTCCCTATTTTCGTTCCTTCTTTTATTAACTTGGAAAGTGTATCATTATGCATGAGTGTGATTAAACAAAATTAAAATTGATATTTCTAACATCCTTTTTTCTGGATGTAATATATTAGAAATAGATGCAGAAAAGCTGCTCAGAAAAATGCACAATTCCAACTGAATGAAAATTTCAAAAACTTATACGCAGGTGTATTCATAACCCAAATAGCAGACGATTAAATTACGATAAATAGCGCCAAGCGTTAGAATCCTCCACAAAATCGGACATCAACCCCTTTTATTTTTCGCCAAATTAAAAAGTTACACATTTATTTTCGGAAAATTTCCAAATTCTATTTTTATTTTGAGTATAAATCATTTCATTCCCGCTCTGCTTTCACATGCACACGATATTTTAATTTAAAAACAACCTTACAAATAATCTAGTCAAAATAAAAAAAATCGTTATTCTTTAAATTTTACTTCAAGAGTCTGAATCATTTAATGAACTGCCGAATGTGGCAACCTAGATAAGCTTAATTGTCGCTTAATGCACTGTGAGGTTACAATTACGAAATGGCGGAAAGCAAAAATTAGCCTTTTGCGATAGGTTTTTATCGATATTTCCTAAAATAGTTCGAATTTTGAAAAAATCGCTTCGAGGTGTGTCGGGACCTTTCATGGAGAATTTCCGTTCAAAATTTGGTAGGTCTACGATCACACGTTTGCGATCTACGCGAGACACAGACAAACAAACAGTTTACACACATTGTTTTATTAATATAGATACCAGTCTCCAGTATAATAAAATCCAGTTTCAAATCTAAGCCTCCCTAAAGTGCCAACATACGCCATTTTGCAAGAGTTTTTTCAGGGAATCATTCGAAGCATTGACTTAGCAGCAATCAAAATGGGAAATGGTTCGACCGCCAGGCATTTTTTTTGAAAAGTGGAATCCCTTAATACAGCCTCATTTTTTAAATTATCAACTATAACATGTTTCATTCATCGTTACCTCGATGTACTAAATGCGAAGATTTCAATTTTCTGAAATTTGGCGGATTTCCCCCAACTAAAATCAATGCACTCAATTGGCGAGAATGCTGAAGATAGATCACTTGAAATCCCTTAATAACTGCATTATTTCCGCACGGATCATTAAAATTTAACGCTGTATTCTAATAAAACCTTTGCACTTGTTTTCAAAAATCCGTTTCCTTAAGCTCTCAGTAAATTGCGCCAAGCCAGAAACAGTGTAAACCTCTAGAACTCACTTTCTCGGCATTTGAGCCATTTTATTTTTTCGCCAAACTAAAAAATTTTAACATATTAGCCTCGGAAATCTTCAATTCTTATTGTTTTGCGTATAAAACATTTCATTCCTGCTCCGATTTCCCATGCACACGATATTATAATTAAAAAAAATAACATTACGAATATAAACTAACAAAAAAAAATCATTATTATTCTTTTATTTTTACTTTGAGAATTTAAAACATTTTATTCGGCAAAATCGCCACACATGGTAACCACGATCCTTATTTCACACTTTTTTCACTACAGGGGTTACAATTACTGAAAGCTTTTTGCGTGGAGAACATAAAAAATCTCTTAAATTCCGGGAACGGGTGGACTTTCAAAGTTTTAAAGTGGACTGTCTTTTATTCTATATTATTTTACACATCTGTGCCCAATTTCAGGCTGATAGGTCCATTTTTGTGGATTTGTATACGAATCAAATCCACAAACAAACAAACAAACAAATAAACAAACAAACAAACAAACAAACAAACAAACAGAATTTCATTTTTATTTATAAGGATATTAAAGAAATATCAAAATGGAACATACACTATTTTTAGAAAAAAAAGAAATACATAATTCGCACACAAACTATGTATAAACATATGCATATCAGAATTAATTTTTTTGTATGAAACTAATTTTCCTCTACTGAAATAGGAAAGCAAAATGTATTGATTTTTTTGTTAATGGAGCAATTATCATTGCCACGATAGACCAAATAACGAATTATTTAACTGAAAATTAAAAACTGCATTATTCGGAGTTGTAGCATTTACATTTTAAAAAATGCTCATTCAATGGAAAAGAAAATAACCTGAAACACAAATATTTCTTTTTAATTAATAGACTAAAAACGTAAATGGATGCTAATGTTTTTACAGATAAATATTTCATATTTAATGGACGAAAAACTTCATCCATTACAAATTAATTAAAATTTACTGCTTTCGAATAAAGCTTTCGGAATTAATTACGGGTTCAAATAAAAGAATAAATGGAAGCTAAATTGTTGAAAATACGAGTATCGCTGCAAAGCTACATTAAACAGTCAATCTGAAATCCATTTATCGAAATTAGCTTTTTTTAGAATTAAAAAAATGATACACAGTGCTGGATATTTAAAACAATAAATTAAGCGGGAAATGCAATCCGTTTACTCAAAGCAATGTCCAGAATTTGATACATAGCTACAGGGTGTCTCAAAAAGGCGTTAACGGGCTTTAATTCTTTATCTATTAAAGATAAGTGGTGAACGTAAATTTAAAAAATGTTCAAAATAAAGTAGAAAAAAGGAATATTTTAAGAAATATTTTTCTCATCAATTTTCAAAAAGTTGCACATTTTAAATTTTTATACGGCCCCCGTACAAAAACATTCCCAATTAGCAAAATATGCCCCTCACACTAATGAGTGAATGTAAAAAATTTGAGAATTGTATACTAAAAAAAGTGTCAGGGTATGAAGATTATATGCTGACTTAAACCACTTTTCAAATGCTTTCGAAGGAAAAATTCATGTCGGATGATTGCGTTTCAGGGGTCGTGCAAGTGTGAAAGAAAATGCACGACCCGAAAATGCG
This sequence comes from Cheiracanthium punctorium, assembly GCA_038373885.1. Lineage (NCBI taxonomy): Eukaryota > Metazoa > Arthropoda > Arachnida > Araneae > Cheiracanthiidae > Cheiracanthium > Cheiracanthium punctorium. The sequence goes on from JAWZYV010014268.1 coordinate 63,974, forward strand.
GGTTTTGTAAAATTACGAGAGAAATTTTTTCTTAACATAGTCCAATCCCCCCCCCCATCTTATTTTGAATTTTTTTTTTTTTCAATTTACACCACCAAACTTATCTCTAATAGATAAATGATTAAAGCGTGTTGCCTTATCTTTTGGCCACATCTTGTATAATTACAAGGACTGTGAAACAATAACAATATTAAGACAATGACTTGAGTTATGCATTAAAACGAAACATATTTCACATCGGCTTCACATCTTGATAATGATGTTCACACCTTGATAATGAGTTTGGTTTCCTAACGTTGTTTTTGATTGCGACTTCACATCCAGCCTTGATAAAGAGTTTGGTTTCTTTTATCAAGTATTCAGTTCTACCTACGTTTATGATTGCATTTTCAAATGTTGAATCAGAAAATTTAAGTTAGCTACTCATTTGCGGAAAAAATAATTTTGTTAGAATTAAAGTATGCGCTAATTAAATTTCAATCCAACCAGATCAAATAACGACACCATTCTTGTTCTGGCCTCAGTCTAAACTTTAATACTAGGCGGACTAACGTTGGCTGAGGCCCAAGGCGAAATACCAGTTTTAGGAGTAGCCTTTCAAGATTGAATTTTTAACAAAAATAACTTTTTTTAAACGCAAATTGATGAAACCATTATACAGCGTGTCCACGTATAACCTGACCGACTTTTATTTTCGCAACCGTTAGTCCTAGATGCACAGATTCAGTTACAAAAATAGTCAAAATTTGAGACAAACTAAATATTTTAATAGTTTAAGAGGGAAAAATAGTGAAAAAAATTCATAACTTAAATTTGTATTCAGCCTCAGGTTCCACCACCCAGTTCTATGGAAATGTTGTTCTTACATTGCAAGCACAAAGTTCAATATTTGTGTGACCAACATTAGAAATTCGAGTTTAGAGTTCCAACGAATTGTGTTGGGAATGTATACGTATGGAGATGGAAACTTCAGATGAAGAGGTTGTATGGTCATGAAATAAGAGTTGTTCAAGTCATTAAACAGTGTAATATTTTCCTAATCACTGCTATAAAAATATGTGCATTATGTAAAATACGTTAAAACACAGTATACGATCTCATATAATTTTAATAAATTTGAAATAATAGTACAGTAGAAATGCTTTCTCGAAGATTTACTCAAACAAAAAATATTATACAGGGTGCCCAAAATTTAAGCTAGATTTGAATGAAATCTAAAATTAATTAATTTAGTGTTGGCAACCAAAAAAGGAAAAAGTTTGGCTGCTGATAGTTTAAGGCTAGTAAAAATGCGCCCCTATACGAAAGAACAACGCGTTTTCATTGTTGAACAACATTTCAAAAATAATGAAAGTTTGATTCATGATAATTTTGATGATGAATGATGAGAAAGACCCTGTGATTTAACACCATTGGATTTCTTTCTTTGAGGTAATTTGAAGTCAAAGGTGTATGTCAACAAGCCCACATCCACCCGTGCATTGAAGGAGGATGTGCGGAGGACTCAACGAATCATCAACGAAATTCAGCCACATTTATTCGAAATGGTCCTGAAAACGACAAAAGAGTGTGTATGTGCAAAGCCGAGAGGATCATTGCTCCATGGGGATCATTGCCACCATTGTAACCAGCAAAGCCGTGGGGATCATTATCCCATGGGCTATTCCATACATAACCTTATACTATGTAATATCGCGTAAATACGATCTAGGGTCCCTTAGAAAGTGCCCCACGAAGGGCATTCCCCCTACAGGCCTAGGACCCTAGTGCAGTCAATTGGTCTTAATCTACAAACAAAGACCAAACTATCCTATGTATTTTATGTTTTAATTAAAAAAATAATTGAAAAAAAATCTGTATTGACTATTTAATCCAAATCTTGCGTTAAGTTTGGGATACCCTTTACAAATAGACGACCTGCAACGGAAAAATACTCTTTTTCTGGTTACATGTGCTCCAAGTGTCTAACTTGGATTACAATGCACAGATGAATTCATGATTCATCACTAGACAGCGGATTATATGCAATTAAAAAGTGACAAAATATGCATGCAAATATGGATCAAATAATCTAAAAATATGCACCAAAAATCTAAAAATATGCACCAAATAGCTGAAAAAATATTCACATATTAACATAAAATAAAAACGTATTTACTTGTAAAAGTATTTTCTATCACTTACCTTGCAATTATGACACATTTTTTCTCTTTAAAACTTCAAAACATCATGAAAGACAGAATGAGAAATTTTTATTCACAATCTTAGTGATATGAAATATGAATTAAAACTACTTTCAGTAATTTTTGTTGCAATACACAGCTAAGTGTTTTTATTTAAATTTTGAATACTAAGGCTTTCTATTTTATCATCTGAAATCATTTTATATGCTGAAAATGTTCTTTCAACATCAACGAATGTCACTGGACAGTACTTTTTTTCGCTTTGGATGGTTCTACTTTTTCCGGTAATTCACTCCTCTCACCATTAATAAAATTATTTATTTTATTCACTGCCGAAAATCCTGACTTTTTATTTAAAATAAAATTCAGTTTCTCACTGATTTCTTCTCCTAATGACTCTGGAATCTTACAAACGCATTCCTCTACTTTTACAACTTGACTCATTACATCACTCAGAAGCAGATTTTGGTATTCTAATTTTTTTATGTCTGATGTTAAGAAGGGAAAATGTGTTTCGATTATCAATAGACCTTTTCGGATGGACATATCGCTAAGCATTTCTTCCGCAATGAAAAAAGAAGAAGAATCGACACTGTCGAAGCATTAACTACATCTTTTATGGAGTTAGGTCTTGTCCATAATCCGAAATCCACTTCTTCATCAGGGTTAGTATGCTTGCTTTCATTCTAGCCATTTTTGAAATTTTAATGTATAAGGCTGACTTAATTTAAATTATTGCTAACGCATACGATAAAAATTGAAATGGTATACGCTGTTTTGCTGGGAACCTGAGGTTGTATAAATTTTTCAAAGCGTGGGACTTAAGAGTTAAAGAAAAAATACTGAAAGGAAGGTTTAAAAAAAAAAAAAAGCTAGAGATTGAAATATGCATCCAAGAGAGAAAATGTATCATTTTATGCAAAATTATCAAAAACACCGGAAATATGCAATTGCATATGCAAATATGCGATGTCATATAATCCGCGGTCTGTTCATCACAATACATAGATGGACTCAATTTCTCTTGCACTTTTGTAAACATTGCGGGCTTTATGCATTAGACCCCTCCTGACAAAATATAATTCCAAAAATCTACCGACTCTACTTCATTCTGGTTTTAAAAAAATGGGAAGAAACTGGATTGGACGATTAAGAGGCCATTTTACCAGACTGCCATAGCATATGGCGATTAGAAATAGGTAAGTGTTCAGCAGCAGAGAGCTGTTTTGTAGGCTGGATCCCCATCATACGAAACCACATCTTGGTGAGGTCTGTAGTCTGCTAACTATTAGGTTGTAACGAAAGTTTTCCGCCACCGCAAACTTCGTCAGCACACAGTTCTCGTTGGCGTATTTGCTGATATTTTGTCAAACGATTTTTGGCATTTGAAAGAAAGAGGTTTACTTTATAAAACTGTGTTGTGAAATCTTTAAAAAATATAGTTATCATTAAGTATAAGGTGTCTCAAATAGAACTATCATTCTAGAGGATTAGAACTATCATTTACTTCCAGTTGTGTTGCAAAAAGTCAGCTACAGAATATCAACGAGTTATGAGTGCAGCTTTAAGTACTATTGTTGTATCATGTGACACTGTGCAGGTTTGGTGCCGAAAGTTCAAAAAACAGTTATCTAAGGAGTTAGAAGTTAGTATTTCAGGCAGATATGGCGGAAAACTTTCGTTACAACCTGATAAATATAGCCATCAAGAAGTTCGATGACAACTTGCGTAACCGATCCACATACTCGGTACCTGTTAACTTAGGGCAGATTTTTAGTGGCTTAAGCGGGTATAGCAGCTATTATTTCTCTTGAAAAAGATATTAAAATTAAATTAAAACAAAGACCAAAATAAAATTTAGAAGTAGATAAAAGTAAGATATCTGAAATTGATACTTAAAATTATGAAAAATATACAACTGTATCTGGAAAAAAAAAAAACTTTTTTCAATATAACATCTCTCGTACAGAATATATTCTGCATTATTTTTCCCCCGCACTGTATTATTCTGTTACGAGGTAAAATAAATAAGTAGCCTTACCGTGGGTACATGTGCTGCTTTATCAGCATTGGAAGAATTCAATACCTTATACTACTGTATTTCTCATTTACTAGGAGCAAAGAATAGATGTAGTTTCTGGGTGTAATTCTTTATTCAGTACCTTATTTCTTGCAAAAATAACGTCTAGGGGACACATCTGCATTAATATGAATGAGGGTTGTTTTTTTCTTTATTCTAACGCCTCTGTCTTGGCTGTTAAGGGTCAGATTTAGATTAAGATAAGGTTATTGAATTTCCTTCGATGCTTATTCTGATTTTCTTTATTAGGTGCGCATAAAATTAAATAACCGTATGGAGAAATATTCATACCAATGTGTGAGTTTTAATTAAAGAAAAATGTACTTTGACGTTAAGTATAGATATAATGCATCATTTTTTTTTTTTTACTTGTTTAATCCTGTGCGCTGTTGATGCGTCAAATTTATTTAACTTTGCAAAACACCTGCAATTTTTGTGGAATTTAAAATATATCCATCATGCACTTTTTTCAACTTTGAAGTTATGGGAAAAAATTAGAATCCATTTTCCTTTCAATGTAATTGATGTTATTCAAATTTATGTTTTGCCTAGTTAAAATTACTTAAACGTAGCAAAGTGTGTAGAATGTTTTCAAGAGGCTGATTATTATCGTACGGTGTTATTTATTTTAATGCTAGATTTTAGTGATGTGAATAGGTTAAGTCCGGATTCAATGTGTGTGCGTGGGAGGGGGTGGATTTAAGGCTGGAGTTTCAAAAAAAATTCCTCACCCCTCTGCTAACGTTCTGTGGTTATGGAGTGTTCTTTTAGTCCATAACGAGTTCAGGCAAATCATTGTGGAATAAAAATAAGAATACATTTGTGCACTTTTCAACGCCATTCAGATGGTTAATAAAATAAATGTGAAAATGAGATATATAGTTTACCAAGAAGGATAAATTGTACCAAGCACATCGAATATGAAATATTTACCAGTAGACATATTTTTCTTACATACACATCTGCACAATAGAAATTATATGGGTATAAATAAATAAGCAAATAAATAATGAAATAAAAAATAAGTACTACTCATGTACTGCTTTTATATATCTAATACCCCTGTTGTAACTGTTGTATTTTTAATCTAAATTCAGTTATTCATATAATTGTTACTATTTTTCTTTATAAAGTTGCTACATCTCATATTCCTATTTTCTGTGTTTGCCGTTACTATTTAATATTATTCTTCTTAAGATAACACTATTTACACTGAGCCTCCCTTTCCTCCGCACCTGCTACTATTTACTTTTCTAATTTGACTTCTGTTTTTCAGAAGTCTGTTTTTTCAAGAATATAAAAGAAATATTTCTGTCAATAAACCTATTTTTGATTCAAGCAGTTAACGAATTATTTCCAGAATATACAGAATTTCATGATAAATAAAAAGCGATCGATATGTCTCTATATATTTTGACATTTTGGTGCATTTAATTTCTACATTATTAGTTAATTTTAATTCATGCAGATTTACTGTCATTCTTTAGTAAAGAAGCTTTGCAAATGAAACCTACCAAAAAATGCATAAAATAAACAGGGTGTTCAAAATATTGCACGATTTTCTTTATATAATTTTTCCTGGTGATCACCAGTGTGTTGAAAGAGGTGTTAGTCATGCCAGTTATTAGGTACAAGTTCGTGCCGCAGAGGTCTGGGCGCTCAACTCTGTTCCCATAAGAACACGGCAAGTGAAGCTGCATCCGGCTTGGCCAGTGCTTGAGAGGGTGAACTCCCTCTCGAATCGACTGTTGTGGGTCCTTGTATGCTAATGGGAGCTGATGCACGTAAAACCAATGTTGCACGTTGCTCCAATGTCCTCCATGTTCCCCCATGTTCGTTAAACGATGCCTTTGGGGGTGCCAATTTCAGGGGATTGGTCCCTCCTCCGGAAGTGGTTCAAAATTAGAGGACCCCTGAGCAAAAATCGGACTTCCTCCTATTGGGGTTCACTAAAAATAGAAGACGCCCCCCCCTCTGCTGATTGCCTCCCTATCTGGAGGTATATGGCACCACTTGTTGTGAGAAGGCATAAGCAACAACAACAACAGATACAAGTTTTGATTAAAATGTCCACTTTTAATGAGCATAATATTTTCAAAAAGGCGAAAAAGGGAACAGGCATAATGTTCTAATCTCGGGTTCAGAAGACACTCAGTGAATCACTGAACATGTCACAGATACTCTAAAGTTGAATGTATTCTCTAGATTGCGAGAAAAAAAAATGCCATATGCAGCAAAGACGATTTCAGGCGGAATATGCGGAGGAGGACATTAGATGTTTTACATACGTCTATAAATTGCTCAAAATCCACATTCAACGTCTGAAATCTTACTATACGAAAGTCTTAAAACAAAAGTTGGGGATACAAAAAAACCACCTAGCTGTAGCCATCCTTCATATGCAGAAGGTCTTTTCTGTTGCTATTTGCAGAAGGAAATATTATAGACTCTTTATTTTTTCTTTTCAGAAAGAACTGCAGTGGGCAAACATATTTTTGTTTTCTGCAGATGCTTTGTATTTTCCAGATAATTTGTATCCTGCAGATATCTTTGTATTCTGCTACATCTTGAAAAAGACTCCCTTGTTGTTGCATCAACCATTTCATTTCGCAACAGGATGCATGGAGCCATAAACATGGAAGAAGGTAAAGGAATGAACTTCACCGAGAGTGTTGGATATATCTTAGTGGTTCTGATCTTTAAACGTTATCCGGATGGCTTCCGAAGTGCCTTTATGCGACTTCCTTAACCCTTTAAGGCGCAGTGATCCCGCTCTGGGAACACCCAACTCTAACGTTTTGACTGTTGCCAGTCACGAAGAATAGACTGGATTTGTATAAAAATAGTTGCGGGTGACATAGCTCCACCAGAATTCTTTACTTTTTAGCACGTCATTTCCTGTAAAAGAATGGTCACGATTATTTTTATCAGCACTGACATTTGCTGAAAAATGGAAGAACGCGAGAACAGCTGGATAGATTGCCCAATGCTGGAAAAAAGGCAGCCGTTGCCATCGCTCGACTTAACTACCAGCAAGATGGCGGACGATCGAAACGTTCATCGCGTGCCACAGATCTAGAGACCCTTTTTTTGACGACAGCTGGCTGTGCGCGAGCACAGCCAGCACTAACTCGAAAAGCACAAACAATTTCAACATTTATTCAATAGTTTTTGAACATTTATTAAATAATTTGAGTAATTCCTTGAGCTGAATTCAACGGTGGTTATCCATTTCCCTGTCGGACATTTTTGAACTATTTAAAAAAAGGCATTGAGCGTTCATATGCCAATGCTGCTCATGTCTTTCAAGTGTAGAATGCACCTTATATTGCAGATGGGGAAAGATTAATTATAAGCACCCTGTATGTTCCTTTTTGGGACATCAATTATTATATCACATCAGTGGGACCAAAGATTATCTCACTCTCTTTTTTCCCCCTTATTTGAATTTTTTCTTTATATGTAGGAGTTTTTTGAATTAATGGATTAAATTAACACACACTCTGAGATTTGTTTGTAAATTTTTTAATTTTTAAACTGGTTTCTGTATTAAAGTAAGTTTAAACTTCTATTGTTTATAAAATTTTACAACATAAAAGCTCCCAATGAAAAAAAAAAAAAAAATGGATGAAAAAAATTGAGTAGCATGTTAAAGCTCTTTGATTGGACGCTTATATTAAATGTAAAGTTTACATACTAAAGCAAAAATTCCGTTATAAAGAGATAAATAACAGCCAACGCGTGGTTGCGTGATTGCTGAGAAAGAAAAATTTTCCAATATTAACACTAGCATTACGAAAGAGAGCATTTTTGCCGTCATGTAACTCAAAGTGGCTTCATTTTCAAACTAATTATTATTTTCATTGGCATATTCCAACTTTTCATTAAGTATACATATATACTATAAAGTTTCGTGCATTTAAAATTAATTTAGCAATTATTTATATTTATGCGTCTATATTTACGGCGGGCGGTCATTTTGCCGCTCTCAAGAAAGGCTTAATATATATATATATATATATATATATATGCTGTGGCAACACCACTGAACGAACTATAACTTCAACTCCCGCCAGTTGTTCCTCCGCCAAAGAACACTCTAGACGGAGAACGAGACTGGGCAGACGTTCGATGTTAAAAGAGCAGAATAGCTAGCTCTCTTGATGTTATTTTTATTTTTATTTTTATTTCTACCTCTCAATGTTTTTAAATGTTAGTGTCGTCGTTGTATTAAAGTTTCGTCTCATTAAATGTTTAAAAAGATTAACGTCTATTTAATTTGGAGCGCTAGCTCCATCCTACATATATATATATATATATATAAGTGATTAAGTGATATATTAAGTGATAAATTAAGTGATATATAAAGTGACAAAAATTGCTCGCAGTTGATGGAAGTATTTTATCGAAATTTTTAACATAAATAATTTTATTCAAAACTATGTATTAAATTATAGCACAAAAATTATGGCATTTTCTATTCACCTTATTGTCATTTACAACTTTCAAAACAAGTGGTTTTTCTGACCGCTCACCGTAAATGCAGGCATAAAGAAAACACCATAATGCTAGTGTTGAATAAAATATTTTAGGAAGAATGAATTTTTCTTAATTTTAGAGTAAATATTACATTGAATGTTGCTGTCGTGACCATGATAGACGACGCTATTCATGAAAAGAGGGGTGCCAGTGCCCCCGAGGGAGTTGGACTTCTAGTTGTTGGTCCGTAATTTTGAACCGATTCCAGATGAGGGACAAACCGCCACCTGAAATCGGCACTCCCAGAGGTATCGTTTAACAACTTGGAAAATATTGGAACCACGACGGATTTTACGTGGACCAGCTCCCATTAGCGTACACGGTTACACAGCGGACGAGCTGAGAGGGAGATGACCCTCCCAAGCACTGGCCAAGCCAGATGCTGCTTCACTTGCCGTGTTCTTATGGGAACGGAGTTTAGCGCCCAGACCACTGCGGGGCACTACATTGAATGTAACAGTCTGATAAAAGAGCTCTAACATGGTCTTCGATTTTTAGACGTCCATTGTAGTGCATTGTACCTATTTTTCATCGCTATTTTATTTTGTGAAATAAGTTTTAACCAATACAGCTCAAAAATATTTTTACAGCAAATATATCTGTAACACATATAAAGATAAAACCCTATTATACACTCCTTACTGAATTGGAAGAATGTTTCTAAGCTGCCATAAACCGTAATGTATTGGAATACTTTTTAAGGGCTCCTTTTAAAGAATTACACAAAAAAATATGCCTCTGACATCTATAAATTAATTGGTGGAACTAGAATTTATGAGTCTATGTTCTCCCTATAAGTACTCTAAATCATAAAACGAGATACTTCTGAACCCACTTACCCAATTTTTAGATCGCTCCTCTGCAAGATGGTGCTTGCAAACAGATAAAATACCTTTAAAACGATGCATACACTAGCGGGTAGACTCACAAACGGTAATTCTAGTGCATGAGTGTATCGAACGATGATTTCTCGTTAATCAAACTAGCCAATCTGCTGTGATTAACTAGAATAGTACGTCTAGAAATTCTTGAAAAACGGTGATTGATAGAAGCTTGAAACCAGCAATATGCTAATTAAAAAAATTAAGAATTTGATAAAGGCAA
>JAWZYV010014269.1:0-83367 GCA_038373885.1 Cheiracanthium punctorium
AAAACTTTCGATTACGATTACGCATGGTGAGATTACGATTAAATTACGGTTACACAATTTTATGAACATTCATATATTTTAATTATGCATTTTTTACGCAGACGACAACTAATTAAGAAAAATAAACTGTAAAGAAATTGGCATTTAGTCGATAAAATAATTAAAACATCGTAAAATAGCACACAGAAAAGAAGCCTTGAATACAATTTTAATCTGTTTAAGCAATGCCCTCCTGTAATATAACAGCTGAGATTCGTTGTTTCCCTTCCAGAAATCTCTGAGTGCCTTGCTGGACCCAGAGAGGACCGACGGGAAGAAGCAATTTTGACCAAAGAAAGGATAACTTTTGGCTTTATGTCTTTGTAGCAATGTTCATTCATGCTAAACGATGTTCAAGATTTTTTCTCAGGCCGAGAAATTTAACGAAGACTTCACACGCAGTAAAATGAGTTTTATCCGTTATCCCCATTTCACGTAAAACGAAAACTGAGTGAATGTATCCTGTAATCGTCTCAAGCGATTAAGATTATGAGATGCTTAAATTACGACTATACTAAGATTATTTGATCAAAATCTAATTTTCTAGATTACGATTACATTAGATTTTTTTTGTAAAACTAAATTTCTAGATTATGATTAAATTACGATTGCACAAAAAAGTATAATCGATTATAATTGATCAAGATTACACGAAGTCTGGTGGCGACGCGAAGTTTAGAATACGAAAAAGTGATCTTATGTCACAACCCTTATTTTACGGTAAGAGAAAATTAGCGTGAATCCAATTTTTTTTTCAAACTTCTTCCCCCGAACCCTCCCTCTCTGAACACGACAGCGCTCACAGGATTTTGTAGCTCACACTGTTCGAATCTGCTGAGTGCTGTTGAGAAGAGTTAAAAATTTAAAAAAATTGGGGGTTGTCGGTAAAGCATTTGATAGCCAGTAGGAACAGGAATTAGGCTTGTTTGAACACGGGATGATGAAAAGAATTAGGCTAGACACAACTGATCCAGTGAAAGATTAGAAGAGAATTCCACACTCACGCAACTTAGGACGCGGGCGAGTGGAGAAGGACATCGATAACAGCGTTTTATTGCAATCAACTTTCTGTTGCGACCTTGAAGTAACTTTTAGAAGGTTTAAAAAATATTTTTAACAATTTAGTAAAAATACTCTCACATTAAGGAAGGAAAACGCTGAACTGTTAGAGTGAAGATATATCCCAGTTTTTTCATCGCGAACTGCTGCTTTACGTTCAGTTTTCCTTTTTAACAAAGCGCCGTAATGAGTTGGAACCCAAACGAGCCCCAAGTGAATTGCATTTTTGAAGAGAAGCTAACTTTTTTCTGCTGATTTTTTGTTACAAATACGGTGTTAAAATATATATACTTTAACATAGAATAAGTAGCTAGAGAGTCGAACATTTTAAGCTGTGCTACAGATCATTGCATATAGGGATGGACGCGAGACGACTTTTTGCGAGACGAGACAGAGATTTACAGCTTTTTTGCGAGACGAGACACACATTTTTAACATTACGATATAGGGATTTTTGCGAGACGAGACAAAGCTTTTAGGCTATTTTGCGAGACGCGAGACGCTTATTTTTCATCTCGCGTCCATCCCTCGTGACACACATTTTTAACATTACGATATAGGGATTTTTGCGAGACGAGACAAAGCTTTTAGGCTATTTTGCGAGACGCGAGACGCTTATTTTTCGTCTCGCGTCCATCCCTCGAGACACACATTTTTAACATTACGATATAGGGATTTTTGCGAGACGAGACAAAGCTTTTAGTCTATTTTGGCGAGACGCTTATTTTTCGTCTCGCGTCCATCCCTAATTGCATAGGGATTGTTTTGCTTTACTTTTAACCCCTTGAGGAGCAACCCTTTCCCAATGTTGGAAAAAGGGCAGCCGTTGCCACCGCTCGACTTAACTACCAGCAAGATGGCTGGTATATCCAGCACAGCCAGCTGTCGTCAAAAAAGGGTCTCTAGATCTGTGGCCCGCGATGAACGTTTCGATCGTCCGACATCTTGCTGGTCGTTAAGTCGAGCGATGGCAACGGCTGCCCTTTTTTCAGCATGGGGAAACCTATCCAGCTGTTCTCGCATTATTTTATTTTTCAGCAGATATCAGTGCTGTTAAGAATAATCGTGACCATTTTTTTACGGGAAATGACGTGCTAAAAAGTAAAGGATTCTCGTGGAGCTACATCACCCGCAACTATTTTTATAGAAATCAAATCTATTCTTCGTGACTGGCAACAGTCAAAACGTCAGAGTTGGGTGTTCCCAGAGCGGGATCACTGCGCGTTAAAGGGTTAACAAAGAATAAGTAGCTAGAGAGTCGAAAATTTTAAGCTGTGCTACCGATCCTTGCATAGGGATTGTTTTGCTTTACTTTTAGTTCATCAACGGAAATGTAATAGATTTTCGCCGATTTACCTATTATCAGTCAATTAGAGTAAAATGACAGGCTTGGTTAGTTAATTTATTTAGAGAAAGGATGTTTATTTTGTGAGAATAGACAACAAATGATCAGTTGGACGATAAAATTCAAAGAATCCCTGCAGAAACCATGATCGACTGCCGTAATTTTACTGCAACTGACTGTTAAAACAAGCTCTAAGACCACAGATTTTCTAGCTTTTCAAATGTAATATATTTTCTAATTTAAAACTTTTCAAAGCTGTATACTTAAATGTGCCCCCATTTTATAATTAATCCAGGTTACTAATATCTTTTGTGTTATTAACCATCGGGTAGTTAAAAAAATACCCCGAGAATCGTCGTGATCAATTTAGCTAGTGACCAATCTATTTATTTGAAACAGAGAAGTGTAGCGATGATCAATTACATGCACCAGCGGAATTGGTACAGTTAAAGGAAGATTTAAGACTACGCCGATATGCAAATTGGTCAAACTATTTTAACTTAAACACGAAGTTCATCACTTTGGTGCGACAATTTTCTTTCAAAAGTTTTCCTGTAACTTAAAGCTGTAATGATCTCTAAGCAAATTATACCCTTGTGGGAAGTAGCTTAATAAAGGAATGACTCTGCTGAAAAATTTTAACAAATGTGCATGCACTTATGTGTATACGTACACGAGAAGTCAAACAGTTCAGCTATAGCTAAATCATTAAGAGCCAGAAGATTAATCTGCAATTTTCAAAAGTTTTTCTCCCGTTAACGGAAGCTATTTTAACTATTTGTTTTGAATGTAAAAAAGGTATAGTTTTTATGCAACTGGGTTTCTGAATCTTTTCTATCCATCACGTGTTTCATAGTAAATTATTTAATGAAATCTGTTGTTTTGTTATGTTAATCACATGGTGATTAAAAGATTTACCAAACCTCCCTTTGCGTTCACCAGGCTAACAGATGGCGCTGCAAGTCTAAATCGATGGATGATCATTATGTATAAGTATAAACTCATTCTTTAAAAGTAATCACAACACAATCTTTACAAAATGTCCATCGTTCGACATACAGAGGTGGAACAAACGAATAACGAAACTTGTCATTCCAGCTCGTAATGTCTCAATGGTAATGGATTCCCATGCAACAATTTGGGTTCGTCAGCCGTGTCGGGATGGTTCCAACAGACATCGTCTTTCAGTGTGCTCTTCAAAAAGACATCTCCTAGTCACAAGGAGTTAGATCGGGTGACTATGGAAGACAATCCATTATGGAGGACTACGATAACAGCTCCATTTGTTAGCGGTTTTTGTAACTACTAGATCGGAACTTCAGTATAAAAATCTTGCAGCTTACATAAAGAACGTACCGTTTGCTGCACGCTTCTATTGATCTATGCTTTTGAGATTTTAAAATTTAAAATCAGGGTGTTATTCAGGGTTGTTATGATTTCGCCCAACCCGGAAAAACCTGGGTGGGTTTTTTCGGAAAAGCCCACTTGAAAAAAACCCAACTGGGTTTTTTTCAAAATTTCAACTTTAATTACACAGATAATACATCTCTTAATATCATTACACCATTTGTAAAGTTTATAAACAGCTCCCTACCTACCCCCACAACCCCACTACCAAAGAAAAAAAATTAGACTTCACATAAGCATAAAAACTTTCTAGAGAAAGTTTTTATGCCAATCTGTAATAAAATGAATCAGGATTTTTCAACCATAAAATATCATTAGTTTAAAAAGTTCTAATTAAGCTCTAGTATATCACTTAAAATTATTACTAATAGTCAATTTATTTAAGAGCAAACCATGATTGGGGTTGTTATTTTTTCATGTATGATTAGTATAATTGTAATTAGTTATTACTATTAATTTAACCATTTTTTATTTTTAATTGATTTTTCTAATCAATTAGTTGCTTTAAGTTGTACTTAGTAATAGCAAAATTTTTTTCAAATATTCTGAAACCCCATCCCTTCCTCTGAAAAAACCCTGATAAAACCCAAAAAACCCAGATAAAATCCGAAAAACCCTGAAACCCCCCCAAAAATCCTGAAAAAACCCAGTGGGTTGGGTTTTTTCTGAAAAAAACCCGGGTATTTAACAACCCTGGTGTTATTTGCTGTACATCCTGTATTATCCGGATTTGCATGACTCGGCGGAAAAGTGAATATCCCCCCCCCCCTCTACAACAAGCTAAAAGAGGATAGTACAACATGGTAAAAAAATGAGGCAGTTGTTTCATTGTTCGTGTGTTCGTATAAACTAAGCGACTCGTACAACATGGATTCATATAAGTCAGAACATATCTACAGTGCTATAGGGGATCTACTGTATCAGAAATGCTGCGAAAAATTTTGTTAGTCGGTCATCTACATATTTAAATAGAACGCCGTAATTTAGCTTTTCTTCAAGATGTATTTCAAATTCAAACAGGTGGACTTCATAAGTACAGTAACTTTGAAGGCACCCAGTTTTAGTTAATAAAACGCGATAAAAACTTACAATTTAACTGAGTAAAAGAGTATTAATTCAAACAAAATGGTTACCTTCATAATGTCAAATAAATCTGCTTGTTTTCTTTAATCAGTTTGGAATGTAAGTAGCTCTATTTATTTATGTCTTATAAAATAGATACACAAGAACACGGCTTATTCCAGTTATAGTATGTTTACTATACTATACTATACTAGTACTATATGTTTACATTTGATTTTAAAATCAAGTCACATTTGAAACCGCTGTGGAAAATTCCACGCAGTTAAATTTTGGAAATTAGCAGCTTAAAACTGTCTCTTCGAGATCGCTTGCAAAGTTTGCTAAAACGATTGCAGCAAGATTTCACTCAAATGTATTCGGAATTTCGTGTTTTATCAGTTTCAGAAGACGCTTCGAAAATCAGGCGACAAATATTTATTCAGAAATCGGCGACTGGAACTGCTTAAGGATGGAACATATTTCGTGGGCGCGATTTCGAAGCTTGTAGCAATTGCTTTCAATCATTCGGGATTTTCGCTGCGTGTTTAAGGTGAAAGAGACCACTCATGAATAGTTTACAAGTGAAATGAGGTCAGCAAGTCAGGTTAAATCTGCTTAGGATTAGTACAGTATAAGTAAGCTCATACACTTCGCTAGAGTCCAAAATGCTGATTGGAGATGGGAAATGACTGTTTCAAGACAGTTGTAGACCAATTACTTTTTTGTATTAAAGACGAAATTACATAAAAAAATTCTGATGTTTTTGGAAATGTAGCTATATTAATCGTGGCACCCATATAGGGGCCATGTTTCGTTTCGAGACCCCCACTCAGAGCCGTGCTTAGGGGGGGGGGTGGCTAACTGGGCAGCTGCCCAGGACAAAAAAAAATCTGTTAAAATCATGGATTTCAAGTAGTCAAATAAACTTCCTAACCATCTGAAAACTGCACATCAGTAAACACGGCCAAAAAAAAAAAAACAAAAAAAAAAAAACAACGACAACAACAAAAAAAAAAACAACAACCCATAATTTGTAATTTCATTTATAGCTTTCTTTTTCAAGTTTGCACTATGGTATGTAGCTAGAATGCAGCTTTTAGATTATGGAAACGTATTGCATTAAAATCTTAATTAATCAAATTTACTTAATTAGAGTCAGTAAAAGCAGCAGGTTTTTATTAGGGGTGGGTTGCAGGTTAAGATTCACTATTTAGTAAGTAGACAAATTTTAAAGGCCTGGAATTACTTTTTGTCCTGGGCTGCTATATTATGCTCCACCCAGCGCCCTTTAAACTTAAGCACTTTCCTGCCCCTATCCAGGAGGTGGTATAGTGAACATTTTCAAGCTTTTTGTATTTTAGTACCAGTGGCGTATGTGGGGGTGACCATAGAAAGTATCAAGCTCATCCAAAATATTCTGTTTTGAAAAGATATAATAGCTTAAGTTTCAATGTCAAACAATTTATATTTCCAACATTATAAAGTAAAAATTAGATGTTGCCATTGGTGAAATTTGTTGCCTGGTGATTGTGCCCCCTGGATGTTGCCTGGTGATTGTGCCCCCTTATGCACATTTTATGAGTAAAGTGTACGTTATTCGTAAACGATTTTTACGTGTAACTTTTTCTGTACGACGGACAGCCAAATAAAGGGCAGGTGGAGCTCTTTTTTTCGGAGTTGTGCCATGTTTCGTCAAAATTACATTTTAAACTAGTGAATTACGGCTTCAGAAAAAAATTAAAATGCCCAACTTAACATCTATCAATTCTTATATGTATGATTCATGTAGAAAACAATTGAGGAATTATTTCCATTTAATAAGAATCTGATAATTTCGCCAACGACGTAATTTGTCCGTCAAAACCTTTCAAACTAATTAAGTTTTTAATTATAATAATTGGGATATTGTATTCTTAAACTTGTGAAATCAAAAATGATATTAATATCGCTAACAAACTTTCGGAAAAAAAAAAGAATTCTAGCTTGGTAGTGAAAGCGACATTTTAGATTTTCAGATTTTTAAAATATCGCATCCTGTATTTTACAACGCACTTTTGCAAATTAGCAAATCGATCACTCCAATGGTGTGAATTTTATTACATTTTTTGAGTAAAACATTTTCATAAATCGCCAAAAATTGCGAATAGCTTTGTTTAAAAATAAAACCATGACCTAGAGGATACAGCTTTCAACTTTTCTACCCAAATAACGAAATTTAAGTTAAAATAAAAAGGTGAAAATTTGCTAAAAATCAGGGAAAGATTAGGTTAACAGATTTTTAAAGTAGTTCCGATTGGTTTGAATATATATATATTTACATAATTACGAAAAATTTCAAGCCGATCGTACCAACGGTGTAAATTCTATTACGTTTCTTTAGAATAACTTTATCTTTTTGGAGTTACGTTTTAAAAAGTTCTTCGGCCAAGGCGCCCCCTTCGTGTAGGCTTGCCATAACACGAAACGAAACTTGGAATAATAGTGGTAAAAGCTTTGCTTTGGAGTTGCGGAATTCGGAATAGTTACACCTTTATTCTTTTATTTACATGTTAATAATTAATGGTAGGCATTGTATTGAAATAATGGTTAACTGACTCGAGAGTGGTTCCATTTATTTGCGTCAAGTGAATTAAACACACAAATACAACAACGCATTAATATTTGGAATTAGGGCAAACCCGAGTGCACCCCCCTTGATTCCCATTAAAGCTGTATTATCTGTTTACATTCGGTTTTAAAAGCAAACGTACATCGTAAATGCAAATGGCAAATTCCATTATATTATCTTTCCACGGACATGTTCGTGCAAGTTAGTTTTGAAAATTCAGCGGCTTAAAACTGTCTCCCGTGAAAGTTTTCCGAATCATTGCGCCAAGATTTCATCCTCTCCACCCCCCAACAACTGTTATTCGCGAATTTCGTGTTTTATCAGCTCCGGGGAGAGAAGCTTCGAAAATCAGGTGACAAATATTTGTTCGAAAATCGGAGCCCGTGGAACTACTGTTTGTTTCACGGAGATTTCGGGAGTTTGTAGGAATCGCGTGCGGTTCTTGCTGCTTGTTTAATGTTGTGTGGTGGCTTACCAAGAACTTCAACTTCCACTCACTCATGAATAGTTTGAGTAAGAACAGATCGAATTGATTAAACGAAATGCGTTTAGGTAAATCAAATTTGGAATCCGCTGAAAAACCCTGCGTTATGATTATATACCATTATACTTTTAAATACTTCACTTACGGATATTGCTGTTAAGACGGGACGTTTAAAGTAAATATTGGTTTTGTTTTAAATGGAATTATGGTTAAGTTCTGTATTATTCGCAGATTTGGGTGGCATGGCAACTGCCGATAATCAGGGGAAACTTGATTTTTGAATAGCAAGAAGAGGGCTTATACGGTGTCACCACTATAACTATTTTAGTATTTTTATTTTATGTTTATGTTTTGTGTGTGCGTATGAATCTAGATAGATTATTTACATTACTGACCAAATTGTGGGACTCATTTTACCAAAATCATGTTTCTTTCGTTTAAAATTAAATTTATTTGGGCTATCGTTGCTTTATCTACTTTTTTTTAAAGCTTTTTATTGGATGTGCATGTTGTTCCAGTTCAAAATTTGTGTCCGAATTTCAACCCTCTTCCTAACGTCTGATCGAGCTGAAGCTTTGCGTACACGTATAAGTTCGATATGACGTTGAATACTGCTGTTTTAATTTTTTCGATACTCTTTTTTTAAATATTTCCCCCCCAGAAAATTATTAAATGTTTTTTTTTCCAAAAATAGTGTTTTTTTCGCACATATCAGCTCGTACATTCGTAACTACTGATGGGACATTTTCTTTTATGTTTGTATCACCGGAAAGTGCTTTCTCTTCTAAAAGATGAAATTAGTTTCGATTCTATGGCTTAATCTGTTAATTTTTAGTGATTTTTCGAAAGAGAATGATCTATTATTATCTTCAATTTCTTTACATCGTGACATTCAAAGAACTGTAGATTCTAATTTCATTGAATATGGAGTGCTCTTTCTTAAATCGTTTAAGAAAATAACTGTCAAAAATATAAATACTTGTTCTTTGACAAACATTTTAATCAAAAGCAGTAGAATCATCTGTCAGAAAAATCATTTTCTTCCCAAGTTGTTCCTCCTTAAACCATACCTCCATTTAAGTCATGAAAAGTTACCTGAAGCTCACTCAGTAGGAAGGATTATTCCAAGGGGAAAAATATTATTTATATATATCTCCGTTAAGTAAGTTCTGTAAACAAATTTTCTTTAAGAAAAAATTGAATATGCTTTTTATTTTCATTAGTGGGGATTAATTTTACTCAAGTCGCAGGCATTGAACAGCGTTTAGAGGACCACAGCTGAGTTGGGGAGGGGATGGTGAACGTGCCCCAGGCGCCGGTTGACAGACGGAGGAAGGGGGGGGGCTACAGTTAAAGTTTTCTCAGAGCACTGCGTAAGGAGAGGGCACCAAAATTCAGGTTTGTCTCAGTGCGTATTTCACAAGTTCACCTAAATAAAAGAATGAGAGTAAAAGAATCTATAGGAGGAGCCAGTTCTGTACACGCCACTGCTACGTCGATTTTTTGCTTTGGCTAGAGCTCCCTGAACACAGGCTAAATCATTCCCGCTTAGTTTGTTTCCCAACCACGTGGTTCGATATAACAATGAAAACGTTAGCCGTACCAAATATTTGTCGCCTCATGGTTTCGTTTCGCTGGAACCACGGTGGTTAGGAAACAAACAAAGCGTTAATGAGCCAGCTCGGTATAGTGTAGTAGGCTTAGCCTTGGTTAAAGCTACTATATATCGAGCTGGCCGAGCCTTCGAAACTCTGATTTAACATTGCAATCAAGAAAAGATGCAACATCGGACTCATGTAGAGAACTCAGTTTGCCTTAATTGAAAAAGTCAGAAAAAAAAGAACCTTAGGTGAATGCTGACGCTCTAATGGCCGTGAACGAAAGAAACACCTTTGTGATATTGTTTTTGAATATCTGTTCTGCAATTGAATTTGCACATAAAAAATAACTGTGTTAGAAAGTGTTTTTTAACCCTTTGAGTCGCAACCCTTTCTCAAGGCTGAAAAAAGGGCAGCCGTTGCCATCGCTCGACTTAATTACCAGCAACAGGGCGGACGATAGGGACGGGACGAGGTTTTCGGGCGCACGTCAAAAAAGGGTCTGTAGATCGGTGGCACGCGATGAACGTTTCGATCGCCCGCCATCCTGCTAGTAGTTAAGTCGCGCGATGGCAACGGCTGCCCTTTTTACAGCATTGGGCAATCTATCCAGCTGTTCTCGCGTTCTTCCATTTTTCAGCAGATGTCAGTGCTGTTAAAAATAATCGTGACCATTCTTTTACGGGAAATGACGTGCTAAAAAGTAAAGAATTCTCGTGGAGCTATGTCACCCACAACTATTTTTATAGAAATCCAATCTGTTCTTCGTGACTGGCAACAGTCAAAACGTCAGAGTCTGGTGTTCCCAGAGCGGGAACATTGCGCGTTAAAGGGTTAAGTGAACTAATCAATGGCATTAGGAAAGTGTTTCGAAATCAGTGTTTTGACGCGGCTTATCTTACTCTCTAGAACAAGTCTCAAAGCTCTATGATTTTCCTAAGAGAACTAGCTTTTGCTTATACATCCATTAGCAAATTCATTATTCGAACAATGCACTTCTAATGCTGAAGAAATAAAATAAAAAGAGCTTCTTCCTTACACGGTTAACTATTACAGTTTCCGTTTTACTACAGAGAATCCGTTTACTCGAAAACTCTATCAGATGGGGGGAGGGGGTAGAGAGGGGGAAAAACTCCCAGAGGTCCATCTGACAAATGAATTGCTCTCCGGCAGAACACATTTCCGTTTCATCTTGTTTCCGATAAATAATGTCTTAATAGCCCGTTAGATGGCACCTCCTGTGATTTATTCTCACGGCAAACAAGGAAACGATGTTAAGTGTAGTTCTTTTAGGTTGGGGGAGAAAAAGATGCGCTTCCAGATTCAATTCGACGCAAGCTTGGGTTTTTATTTAAAACTTTGAAGCCGATTGTCTGAGTTATTTCTTACTTTTGTTACTCAGATAGAATAAAATTTCAAAGATTCGATTAATAGGAAAAAAGAACTGGATTCCATTGAGCGTGCTGCGATGTAAGTATTCATTCATTGCAGCGACTTTTATGTATGCCTCTGATAGGATGTACTATAGCCATGTTCTCGGTTGACTGCCTTTTTTACCTTTAGATGTGGCGTTCCTTTCCTATTTAATTTCAGTGTCAATTTTAATTTATTATAAGTTTTCTTTCTCATTTCTTTTTCTATATTTCTCTTCTTCGGTCTTTTTTCTTCTTTTTAGCACTTGCATGCTATTAAAATCAATCGGGTTTCTTGGCGTCGACATAACTAGTCTACACGATTGGCCAAGGCGAGGCTCTTTTCAAATATGTCTAAACGGTGCATAGCTGGGAGGAGGCGGGAAGAATACAATATTGAAAGTCGCCGAAGTTTGCAATTTTTGATGATTTATCGCCAAAAAGTAAGTCTTCAAAACTGAGCCAAGGTTGTGGATATCTGCCAAATTTGGCTAGAAACTGGCAAACGCGACAGTTCATTAGAAAGAAGGAGTTTAGTTAGAATATGCCTGAAGAAGATTGTTAAATAGTTTTAGAAGGCCATTTTAATGCATAAGGGTGGATCAAATGAAAACGGAACAGTAATCATAATTTGGTGTGTGAGTGCAAAAAGCTGTGTTTAGAGATAGAGTGGGAGGTGAAAGAAGAGAAACTTTATTGAAGAATGAAATTGCTTCCTTTTAACCCTTTGAGGCGCAACCCTTTCCCAATGGTGAAAAAAGGGCAGCCGTTGCCATCGCTCGACTTGGCGGACGATCGAAACGCTCATCTCGTGCCACAGATCTAGATCTGCACAGCCAGCTGTCGTCAAAAAAGGATCTCTAGATCTGTGGAACGCGATGAACGTTTCGATTGTCCGCCATATTGCTGCTAGTTAATTCGAGCGATGGCAACGGCTGCCCTTTTTTCAGCATTGGGAAAGGGTTGCGCCTCAAAAGGCTAAAACAGTTTTGGAAGGTGATTTTAATATATATTTCAATTCCGAAGAAGTGTTTTGTTGAACAAGAAAGACAAACATGGCACACTCGTGGATTATGATGCACATTCCAAACAGTATTCTTTTGTGGTGAGGTGTAGTCAGAATATCCTTGGCGAAGATTATAAAACCGTTCTAGTAGGCGATTTTAATATAGATTTTGATTGCAAAGACGTGTTTTGTGGAATATGGAGGACAAATACGGCACACTCATGAATAATGATATACTTTCCAACTTCATAGAATGAGGCAGAAAAATAGGGACGGCGCATGGATTATGATATACTTTTAATATATAACACTTTAGTGTGTATTTAAAATGTGAAAGGGTTTTCAGATTTTATTGGTTTTTTTTCTTGTTTTATTCTCTGTACAATTTTTTCGCATTGGAACAACAGAAACAGTCAGTCATTTGTGCTATACGTCTCGATATTCGCGTATTGTGTTTGTCCCATAAAGGATCATTAGAGGTATATGCAGACTTCGTGCTTTATCAAACACCTGAAGAACAACAAACAAACAAACAAAGCCATAAGACGGTTTGTTTGTATATATATCTCTCACATGCAGTCCAATGAAAAAGTTTATATAGCGGGAATCGTTATTTTACAAAAGTACCTAGAAATTTTCAAATAAATTAATCTGTACGAGATATAATAATTTAAAATGCAATCACATCTATTCGAAACAAAAGAAATTAATATAATTGTTAAACAGCTCGATTGCTCGTTTATGGTCGGCAGGAAGCACACATAAAAAAAAAAATCACGAAAATAATGAAGTTTATCGGTCAAAGCAATATTACCGAATCGTTTTATTCACACTGTAACATTTGCAATCACGATAGCTAACTTAAATTTAAAAAGAATAAATTTAATTCTGCATGGTAAAACTTTTGAATAGTTTGTTTTTAGAAAACTGTTTACAGTTGCACGCAACTGCAGAATAAGCCATTAATCAAAACTCGAGTTATGATTCTTTAAAATTCCCAATGAGTAACATAAAATTTCGCAATCTCTTGCTAAATGTTAGCGATATTGTCAAATTGGGTTCAATTTTGAGGACTTATTTTTGATGCAAAGACGATTATTTAGACAATAGTCGCCAAAATTGGCTTCATTATCGACTATTTTTAGGGATCATGTGGCAGTCATATTTCTGAAATAATTATGTCTATTAAAAGTCCATGAATGATTTACAGGGTCCAATAAATTAAATAGCATAGATTTAGGTTCTAAGTACTATGATTTACAACAAATACTTTAGTTCAATGCTTCCCAATCACTCTTCTACGCAAATAAATTTAAAAAAAATCAGAAGCAAATGTTCTTATAGCTTAAATACCGCATTCAATAACACTTGCTTTAATAAATAAAATATCTGTTTATATAATATTTATTATTTTTCACTGACGCTGGTCTTCGAAATGCTTTTCCTATTTGTAGCGGTTCACAAATATAAAAATCTTGGGAAGCCCTGCTTTAATTGGTTGTAGATGTGTTGAAATCGATAGTTTTGTGGTTTGGCCACCATGTATGCTAGTGGCGCGTGGTGTCCTGTCTTTCTTCCTTCTTTTTAATTTTTTAGAGTGATCTTCTCATTTGTTTTCACTTCTTCCATTCCTCTTCCTTTATTTTTGTGTTTCCTTCGTGCTGTGTCCGTACAGCAGACATAAGGCAACCCAAACTTGATGATCTTATTAAATCAGCTGACTTGTGGCTAAATCTCACGCGCATAATTGTTGAGCATCCAGCACGCCTTAGTTTTCTATGGAGCATTTGTGGGCAATGCTTCCATTTCCGTTTTCATCGTTAACTTTTAAAGAAAAAAAAAATAGCACTTAGCTGTTCTGCATATGGATGCAATTTATCATTTGTGAAAGGTTCTGGAATAACATTTCGCAGGAGAGAGGTCTTTCTCATATTTTTAAAATATACTTCAATGTATATTTCAATGTATCCGCTTCACTTAGCCTTGGCGATATTTTTTTTACGTCAAGCATGTTTGTAATGCGTCTGCTGGCTGTCTATTTCGCTTGTTGTTTACACTTACCACTCGCCAAATACAGCGATATAGCACAAGTCTAGCCTCTTTCTTTATTCCTGTGCCACAAGTCACATCTGTCTTGTCTGTCTTGTTTTCATGGATTATGGGGGCTTCGGCATTTCTGCTTTAGTAGCATTTTGTACCAATCCCAAATACAGATTAGATCGATAGCGGCAGTACCTGCCAAGCATGCTCATTACTACCACAGACTCCCCAAGTATGTTCATTTTCAACCTCATTCAAGAGCCGATAGATGGCAGCACTAACGAGCGTTAGTTCGTCTTTGGTTGGCCCCAGGATCGAACTCGCACTGCGAGACCGACGCCTCTCCCAACTGGGCTACCACGGCTCCACAGGTCACGTTGTTTATATTTTCCTCATATTTTCCTGCGGGTTTTGAAAGGCGACGCGCTCTCTAGTATGTGTCTACTCTCTGGCTGTGCCATTTTACATGCATTTTAGATTACTGCCTTTGTACAATTTTATGTGTATCGTATAGAGTCCTCGGAATAAGTGGCGTAAAGGGCTGACAAACAGCCATAGACTCCTGGAATATCACTATAAAAATCCAAATTCACTTCTTTGTAACCTGTTCACTTTCATCGTTGGAAAGACGCTCTGGAGGCGATTGCCATTCCGTCGTAGTTTTCAAAACGTCCAGCTGTTACTCAGTGTTTCGTGAGTTGTAAGGGAGCACGGAAATATGCTCACTGCTGTCGGTGTTTTCAGCAATGAGATTTAACAAGTTAACTATTAATCAATCATTAACCTGAGAGCACATCGAATGATGCTGGAAAGTGTTTACAAAGCAATGCACTCGCTGTGCGTAATATTCCTCCACTAAATTAACTCCTTTATGCTAGATAACTAGGCACGTGTCACCTAAAAATTCCCATAGAGATACGAATACAAGGAGACGGCATTAGCTATCTGATTGTGAAGTCGAATCTACAACCGATTCGCCCTATTGCCTAGACCACATTGCAATAGGACTGTGTTGTTCTACGCTGACAGTTCCAATTTTAAAGAAGTAATGTCGCCAAAGTTGGCGCCAAGAATAATAACATATTTGACATAATCGTAAAACGTTTAACTGCAAAATTCCGAGATTTTTGTAGTTAGAACTATTGTTACATAATAATTGTGCATCTTTACTTATTAATCCGTAAAACCGTGCATCTTTCACTGTTATTTAAAAAAAGGAACCAACAAAAATATCCCTTCCACACTTAGACCAACACAGTTACTTCATTTCTTCCAATACTGAAGATAGCTAACGCCATCTCCTGGTATTCGTATCTCTATGAAAAATCCAGTCATCGAACCTTCCATTTTCCAAACAGCGTGTTCGACAGTTAACCGAAAGATACACCTTTCGTTCTGATAATCTCTGACATTCATAAATTTCGGAATTGTAGTCGGTTAAATTTTTAATGAACTTCGGTGGCAGCATCTCATCCATTTAAATTCTCTCAGGGGGAAAAGACATATGCCAGCTAATGCACGCGAACGTAATTGCTTATTATTTCATAGAGTTATGTGAAGTGTGGATATAACATGAAGGGGATTTGCTGGCACATTTTAAAAATTCAATTGTATTTTAGAAGTCGTTTTAAGTAGTCCATCAATATAGGTATATGGAAAAAAAAGGAAATCATGTCAAACACACAGATTACCAAACACTTTCTTCTGTGATCTTAATTTTCGCATGCAGAGTGTGGTGGTAAAATATCAAAATAAATTCCGAACCCTGCAATCTTGTGTTCTAATTGCCACAGAAATAAACTTTTCTGATCAATCTTTATAACTAGCGATGGAGTGCTATTTCATTCATTCCGGGTTTTTCTGCCGTCCTACTTTTGTGGAACGATTTGCATCGACACGTTTTTCGCAGCATTTTCCAGTAGGGTTGCCAGATAGCCCAGGTGTTGAAAGTCTCCAAGGTTTCCAATTTCTGATGATTTATTGCCAAGTTTTGAGCAAAGAAGATCCCCAAAGCTGAACCTAGTTCCCCCCCCCCCAATATTTGGTGGAAAACTGGCAAACGTTACAGTTTACGACAAAGGAGAAGTATAGTTAAAATACGCTTGTCGAAGATGCTAAAGCAGTTTTAGTAAGCGATTTTGATATGAATTTCGATTCCAAAGAAGTATTTTATGGAACAAGGTAGAAAAATACGGCACGCGGATGAATAATGTCGCATTATCCAACTTAATAGAATAAGGAAGAAAATAGGGATGGCGCATGGATTATGATACGCTCGTAATATATAGCACTTTAGTACGTATTTAAAATGAGAAAGTGCTCAAGATTTTTAAAAATGTTTTCTTTCGGTTTGAATTTTGAGGAGTTTACTACCTTTTTTTTTTACTTAACTCTCAAATTGCCAACACAAAAGATTATATTTTATGATCTTGATCACCTTCTTGAGTTTCAATGATCCTAGATATGAAATTTTATTTAATCAACGGTGAAAACTCAGCAAGTTTCCCAGTGGGTGCTGCATCAATATTTTGTATTGCTACTAGGAAACTGAATGCAATATTAAGCGAAAAAGCTTGATGGAATCTAATACATCGTTAAGGTTCGGTTTTAACTAGGTCATTTGTATTAATTCTTAAAGAATAGATAACCTGTTCACTCTTCTTCTTGCAAAGACTATGGCACTTTTCAGATAGATTTAGTTACTAACTTAGTAAGTGGGCGGGGATACTAAGTGTGAATGAATAGGAATTCAGATGCATTCAATACTAAATCGCGTGGCCAACACCAAGGGAAGTCAGGGAAAATGGAGGGATAAGTTAACAGTGAAGCTAGTAGACTAATCAGAGCGTTTGTTGTTGTTAGTGTTCTCATGTTTGTTTTCAATGCTGCAGACCAGCTCGTTAGTTTGCACGTGTTTTAGTTTGACGTGTTTAGAAAGGTCACGTGTTTAGTATGGTCACGTGTTTAGTATCTCCTACCCAAACTCTATCTGAATCGACTTTACTAAATTTAGTAACTAAACAATAGTTTAGTAGCTACTAAGTCTATTTGAATAAAGGCCTATATGTCATCATTTTGACATTTCTTAATTGTGCAGCGGTATACGTTAGTTTACATTGAAGAAACGATGACGACCTAAAAGAAACGATGACCTAAATGATGACCTAAAAGAAACGATGAGCACTGAAAGGGAATCGCTGCCGTAGCTTCTTTCCAACGATGAATGTAGGGTGAAGTCAATAAAAAACCGAGACATTTATTTTAATCACTACCCTCCAAACCTAAATCTATGTGAAATATTTTGTTAAGCCCTGTAAAATGACTACAAACGTCATGATCACTATTTTCGAAAATATAGAAGTTATTTTTTTATAAATCTGAATAATATATATTCCTTTTATTGTACTTCAAATAGGCGAGCGTCTCTAGAACTTACTTTAAACGGTGAGTGTCCATAGATTGCAACTTATTAAAACCTTAGGGTGTGCCTGTAACTGTTTATTCTAGAGTATCTTATGATAGGATAATATGGCGCAACATTTGGACATATGTAAAAAGCATTAAAAGACTTTGGCAAACTTAAGATGGCAAACCTTAAGACTTTGGCAAACTTAATGCTTTAAAGGCAAACTTAAGAAAAATTATAAAACATTTTTCCTTATTCAAAATCTGCCATATTATTAATTCCGTATTATATATATATATATATATATATATATATATATATATATATATATATATGTATATATATATATATATATACATATATAATTCAGAAGTATGTACAGTCAGCGAAAAACCATTTCCTTTGTATCCATGTATTTTTTCCCCCTTGCACAAAATATTTCTCTTTTTATCTAGAGGCGATAAGAAATACCTCAAGATCTCCGGTCTAGCTTTTTGATTTATTTATTTATTCTTGGAAACTGGTGTGTGTGTGTGAGAGGGGGGGGGGTCTTTCTCTTAAAATGTAGAGTTTATTCCCTAAAGAAACAGTTTAAGCTTTCTGATTGTTTTGCCACAGGAATACGACTTTTTCATTTTGTGACATAAAATTTGAATTTCCTGATCAAAAGACCGAGAAATCTTTAGGCTATGTTTATTACAATGTTCCTTATGTTTCCGAGTGATGTTTCATCGTAACTTTTTTTCCCTTCAATTATATACTGACTTGGAAAAAAATATTAAAGAAGGGGGATTCAGAACAGAGTAGAGTTATTACGAAGGTGGTTCCAAAGATAAGGTAACAAGAGCTTCTACGGGTGCGCATATTCCCCGAGCAATTGAAATTCCATGTCCAGGTACAATAAACAATCACATCAGTGAAATGCTGTGAGGGGCTCTGTCTTGCTGCTCCTCTGTCGATTCAATGGTCGGCAGTTTCAGGTGGTTTTCTCTGGATGTAAAGTGAGTACGCGTTAGAATCCTTAAAATGTCAAAAGTCCTCCTCCCAAGGCATCCCTCTGTTTCGGAGATGGCATTAGTGGGTTTTGCCTTAAACAAAACATCAGCAGCAAAAGGCAAACTTAAGAAAAATTACAAACCATTGTCATCGATTATATAAATGAGAATTCATACATTTTGCAGAAATAAAACCGCAGCATTTAATTTTTTCAATATTTGATTTAATTGTCTGCTTTTTGACAATTTTACCGATAAACAATCATCAACTTTTTAAAAAAACTGACAGCAATAATTTGAAATAAATCCATATTACATCCTGTAATCGATTATAGATGGCTGTGTAATCGCTTTATTAACCTTTTACAGGCCGCCGTTTCTAACTGGGAACATCAAATTAAAAATTTATTGAAAAATTAAATTTTATCACTATTGACTTGAACAAATTAGTAGATATAATGACTTGAGTTTTTGAAAAAGAATTTGCATGTCTATCATGGCTGTAAAACTGGATAAAAAAAATCATAAAAATAGCTCCTTAAAAAGTTATGAAAATGGCTATCTTAATACATCCCCCCCCCTTCAAAATTAATTCATATATTTACTTAAAAATAAACTTTTCATTTATTATTAATATTTCACTTATTGTTTAAACTAAACATTAAAGTATAGTCAAAGTATAAACTCAAAAGTCTAGTCAGAAATTACCAATGTATCCAATTGTGAGCACGGTGAAAACTGGGGAATAAAATTTTTTTTCCACATTTAAATGACTAATACCCTTTATCTAACGTATTAGAAAAGCAAAATATGCAACAGAAATATGCATGGATCTGAATTCGGCCAATAGGAGGCCAAGAGATGATCCCTGTAAACTTTAATGGGCGAAAAAGATATCTGTACTGTCGTGACACTGAAGATCAGTGAACTGTCGTTTATGTCAGAGAGTTCATCAAGGTACGTAGGTTGCCTTTTAAGTTTTTACAAACGACCAATAGGGGGTGCTACTTAAACTTTTCTTCAGGATATTCGTAAAATTCACATTTTTTAAATGATTGAAGAACAACATGATTGAAGAAGATCGGCATGTCGCATATCGTGATATAGAAGCATCCCTTGACATATCACAGACTGCAATACATTCGATTTTTCACGAACATTTAGCTGTTAAAAAGATTTGTTCCAGATGGATTCCGCACAATTTGACAGAAGCTCGAAAAGAGGCTCGTGCAAATTGGCTTAAGGAAATCCTAAAAAAATTCCAATTGGGAACTGCAAAATCCGTAGACAACATCGTTACAGATGACAAAACTTGGATATATTCGTATGAGCTGGAAACTAAACAACAATCCACTGTTTGGGTGTTTCCAGATAAACCGAATCCCACTAAAGATGTTCGTTAATCAAGCACTTCTAAGAAGATGCTTGCTTGTTTCTGTTGCCTTAAAGGACATATCGCAACCATTCCTTTAGAGGATCGAAAAACTTAACGCTAAATGGTAAATAGAAATTTGTTTGCTAAAAGTCATCAACGAAATCAAGAAAAACAACAAAAGTCGACGCATCATTCTTCATCACGAAAACGTCATCTCCCACACAGAACGTGAAACAATTGATTATTTCAATCCTAAAAGTATCAAATTAATGTCTCATTGCCTATGTTCTCCTGATTTGTCACCTAAAGACTTTTTCTTGTTCCCTTATATCAAACGAAAATTCGTGGGATGGGATTTTTATCACCTCAAAAAGCTGTCGATACCTTCCGAAACCATGTTTCGAGATATCAATTTCAGAGTGAAAAAATCGTTTCAAGAATTGGTTTGAAGGAGTGGAGAAGTGTGTAAATCTTAAAGGCAAATGTTTTGAAAAGCAACAAAACTGTTTGTTCCCCCAAAATTATTTTTCTTACTACTTTTAGTAGAAACTTAAAAGGCAACCCCCGTACGACAACATACGCAGCTAAAACACACCCCAACATCATCCTCTCGTAACAGAATATGTGTGGCTCTTTCAGTGAACATTACCCATCCGTTGCCGATAAAACACTGCATTCACAGTTTGTTTCTTCATTTGTACTACTACTATCTCACTTAATGTACCCAGCGATTCCCGATACACATTAATCTGTCAGTAGGTAACCAAATGCCGTCAGCGGGGGGCCCAGTGTGTTCCCATTTCACAATGATGGATGGGCATAATCTGGAACTTCAGCGAGTCTAATCAGAATTGAGGTCAAGTGGTTAGGTAAAACTTGAAACTAGACGTAACTGATAGAATTAAGCTCGCTACTAGATCCCACAGTGACAAATTATTTCTCCGTTTGTTGACAGCGCTTCCTGGTGTTCGGCGTCCAGATAGGTCAAGCGAGGCTAACCTGCTCGTTCGATGAAATTGTATAATTTACTCGAAGTTTCGCTTTCAAAAGAGATGCATTTTCAACTGTAATTTAACCGTTTGACGTTCGATGGTTGAGCGGTTAAACAACATTATTTCAGCGCTTTCACTGCTAGTCGGTGTAAACAAATATTGACAACATAAGTAAGGGCGACTGAAGAAATATCTCGAATAAATATATTGACTTAAAGCTGAATAAGGAATACAGAACGATACTCACCCCAATCCAATACGCTTCCAGACTGCAAACTTAAAACGAGAACTGGCCACAGAAATAAAACAAGTAACTCCAGAATAACATTAGCACTGCATACATTACATTTATTTAGAAATGAGTAGATTTCGAATATTTACGAGTTAGCACCCCCCGAATTGAATAACAAATATGTAAATTACAATAGCGAATAATCAGTACGATGCGACTTTCGAATACAAACCAGAACTAAAACCTATCGAGTAGAGTTCTGGGTAAAAAACCGAGTTGCCATTTCCCTTAACAAAAACTTTCTTCTTTGAAGCGTACATTGTAAGTAGACAAAACTTTCCTTAAGTGAATAGTCATTTCTGTCGGAACAGTCGGGAAAAAAAACAGGTTAAATGGTCCCAACGCCGAAAAGTGCAGTCGTTGCCATGGATCCATTTTAACTACCGACAACATGGCGGTAGATCGAATTGCTAATCTGTCACCACAAAACTTAAGAATTTGATACAACTGGCTACACGGCCGCACAGCCAGAAAATTTCTTTAGTTCTGTAGCGCCAGATGGGCTTTTCAATCCACCGCCATGCTGTTGATAGTTAAATAAATCGATGCACATTTTTATAGTCAAGTTTTCCATAACTGAAATTGCCTGATATTAAGTTCATTTTTCTTCCATGCTCAACGAGTTTTGCGTCAACAAAGTACACATCTGGACTCTGGACTGCAATTACAGCAGCACATTGCACAACATGACTGGTGGCGAGCTGGCGCAAGTGATACGCTTTTACCTCTTGCATTTTACGTTTCCTATTTTTAACATTAATGTACGCAAAGTGTCTTCTCTTACTAAATCGATGATGATGAACAACTTTGTAATTGACTTTTTCCCCCGTATCTCGTACCGTTTTTGAGATAGGAACGATAACATCAAATTTAGCCGCCAGGTTTCGCTGTAAGCGGTTTTCTTGTGTAGCGCATGGCAACTTTACTATACCTAGACACAGCTTTTATGACTATAGCTCTTGTCGTTCAGAAATTATTGGGGGTGACAACGGACTTTAGCGGGCGCACTGTATATATGTGTGTGTTTCCGAGACAGATGTACGCCTCTAAAATGTACTTTAAAATTGGCAGAGCACAGATCTTCTGAAATGAGTTATTTTGCATGCTTCTAGGAAAAAAAACCCTACTTATGCTATGTACATACACTCTTCCAAAAAGTACTCGTGTGGAAGGCAACCTTCCTATGTTGATTTTATTCTTATTTTGAACCATGGCTTTTAATGTTGCTGCATACAGTTTGTAAATAAAATAGAAGTATTTCGTACTTCGAAGCTTAATCACTTCAACAAACTCGAACACGTTCCTGAAAATTCACGCATTTGTGTGTATTGTACGATTTTCATTGGATTCCCGAAAAGTTGTTATTTGTAAGTGGTTTATAAAATAACCAATTCATTTTACTTACATGAGTCTAAACAACTTTCAAAAATTTTCCAGTAATCGGCACTTTATAGACCAACTTGCAAAATACGTAAAAATTTACCCAACACAAATCGCTTTCCCACCAGCTTTTCCAGTTTAAGAATTTCGTACAGCCAGATTGTCAAGCACGTTTTTAAAATGCGCCTGGCGCAGACATAAAAAGACGGAGGAGAGAGGCAGCGTTTATTGTAAGAGGTCCGGCAGAGCAGTTAAGTTGTTCGCTTTATTACGGCATATTTACCAAGCAAGATCGTTCCCCAAAACTCTGAACTTCTGAGAATATTTTTATGAATTTACATTTCAGAGTTCCGAATCCACAGTGACGTACGTCTATTTGCATTTGAACATGTCCGTTTTGAATCATACTGGGCTTCCTTTCTTTAAAAACATTTTTATGGAATTTTTCTGCTTTGAAAAAAAAAATAATAATAACGCCACTTGCATTGGTAAGTGTGGTCACACGTATTTTAAGCATCTGAAGTAAACTTTTATGTCATAAAAGTTCCGTTTATTTCTTCTTTTTGTAGTATCTCTCTATATTACATATTTTGAATGCGTCTCATTGTAATTTATCCTCGCAAAGTTTTAGAAGCCTATAGCAAATGTTTCATTGGTAGTACCTTACATGAGGGTTTTCACAGTTATACGACAAGGCTTATGTTTTGAGTCTTTTAATTCGTGAGTTACGTAAATACTGTATTCTACAGTAAAGTCATTATTTTTTCACTTGTTTTAACAGCGCAATTTTTTTTAAAATGTCCGTAAATCAAGCTGTTCTGACGGTTTAAAATAAAAATATTTAATTTACTTTATGACTTATTTTTAAGATGGACATTTTTATTACATTCGCTATATGCAAGACATTACTTGAAATGATTCTTTTTTCTGAGTTATAACTTTTCATAAATAATCTTCCGCATTTCTGTGTAAAATATTAAAACCGGCTGAAGAAACACAGTTTAATTCTTGATAAAATTTCCAAAGACTGCAATGTTTTTAGCCATAAAATTTAACCTTTGAAAGTCGTGAAAAAGGGAGAAAATCAAACGGCCACGATAAGTTAAATTTGTTTGGAGGTTTAGGGTGCAATAGGTGTGACTAATTCTTGAACCCAAGATTAACCTTTTCATCCTATCAACGCTGAAGCAACAGTTAATACTTCTCTTTTGTGCCCTACGTTGTTTTCTAGCATGGATGGTTTAGTGCCACGATGGCTGAGCCCCATTGACTTCACAGCCAGCTGCCGTCAAAAAAGGGTCTCTAGATCTGTGGCACGCGATGAACGTTTCGATCGTCCGCCATCCTGCTGGTAGTTAAGTCGAGCGATGGCAACGGCTGCCCTTTTTTCAGCATTGGGAAAGGGTTGCGCCTCAAAGGGTTAAAAGACCCCCGAAAAATAAACATTTGATTAAAGAATACGCTCGTTTTTCACACTGGACTATAGACTAAATTTGTCCCTGAAATTTAACCTTCTAGGCAGGCAAATAAATTTATTATAGCAGTTAAAATTGCGTATATAAGGTTAGTCATAAAAAAGATGCCCAATTCAGAGGCTTCTAAATTTATGCCTTCTATTGGTCTTAATGAGATAAAATATGAACTACAGGCAATTCAAATGATGAACCGCTTGATAATTATTAAAAAAAATAGTAACAAAATTCATCAACAGGTGGCACTGTAACGCAAATGATGTTATTTGTACAGATTGAAAGTCTGAAATTTCATTTGCTTTACAGCGCATTCAACCTTGCGTTCTTTCAGACGAACGGAAGCGAATTCGATCTTCTAGCTTCAAAATTTCCCTATCGTGGTCTTTGAAGATAGCAGTCAGTCGCTCATGGTAGTGTAAGAATGCCAGTTATTCCATTTGCACAAAACTAAATTACTGTATATGAATTACAGCGACACCTATCTGTGGATTTTAGTACTATTTTTTTTTAAAATATAATAAATCTACTCATTTGAAATTATCTGCAGTTCAAATTTTATCTTAATTTGCACCATAGAGCCGTCTGAAGTGGGCAACCTATTGCTCGCGAACCCTGTTCATTTTTCTGACGCACCCTGTATATAGAAGGAATCCCAAAAAGGTAGCAACGCGCTTTAATTCTTTATCTATTACAGATAATTGTGTAATGTAAATTGAAAAAAAAATGTTCAAAATAAAGTACGAAATAAGACTCCGTTAAGAAAAAATTCCTCTCGTTCATTTACAAAAAGTTACACCTTTTAAATTTGTGTACGATCCCCGTACATAAAAAATTCCCAGTTAGCAAAATGTGCCCCCATACACTAATGAGGTGATGCAGAAAATTTCAATCTTTCATCATGACCGTCAGGAGGCATCTTTAAGCATAGATAGTCAGGGGCTAAACATGAATTTGAATTCAATCGTTTATTAGTAGAGTAGAAAAGAAATAATATTTTTTTATCGAAATTTCTGTACGACCCTTGAAACGCTGTAATCCGACGAGATATTTCCCCTCTTCAAGAGCCATTGAAAACTGGTTTAAGTCAGCCTATATTTATCTTCATATCTCTGATGCTTTTTAGGACAACTTTCAAATTTTGTACATAACCCCGTTAGTGTATAGGGCATTTTTACTAATTAGGAATGAACATATTTTAATTAACTATTAGAGAAAAGTGGGCAAATGCCAAAGAATTAAAACGTACTGCCATCTTTTTTGGGACATCCTCTACATTCACGCAGTCAAAACTAGATGTTCGCTTCAGATTTGTTGCTTTGCTTTCGCATATTTTCATTCATAATCATAACCACGATTCATTTATTTTTAAAACGAGCCTCATTCCATAGCTGTTCAAAATTTCAGGGGGGAAATAGACGACACAGAGAAAGAGATGATCCCGCGAATGGCCGAAAAAGCTTTCTTTGACGAAACCGCCACGAGCACACGCAGGCCTTGCGCTTCCACAATGAATGTTCGAAAAGAGGGGGGGTGGGGGGGGGGCAGATAGCGCCATTTACATCGAGGTCAGAGAGAGAGAGAGAGGGGTTGGGGGGGGGTAGGGGCGCGTACAGAATCCAACTGTGTGCATCTGATAAAGTGGATTAGCAAACATCCAGAGAGCGTGATAGATTGAATAAAGACTCCCGCTTGCTCCATCTATCTGTTTGATTTGCATCCCCCCCCTCCCTCCAACCCCCTCCCGTATCCCGCTAATGCATGTTTAAAACAGAGACCACCCCCCCCCTTTGCTCTGTATGCGCTGTCATTTTCAAAATGTTTAAATTTTTTTCACTTTACCCGATACTCGACTTTTGTTTTAAAAAAAGAAATATGTTTTCAAAATTACGTATGCATGCATATACACTACTGGCCAAAAGTATTGCAAGTTTCAGAAATCTAACCCTCTTCAAGATTAAGACCCCCCTCTCTTCAAGTCAAAAAGAAAAATCAATATAACTGATATTTTTAATGTCAACATGTGTTAAATTAATTACTTCAGAGACAAGATAGCGTTAGGTTAAAGAACAAAAATAATTATTTAATTTATTGAAAAAGCAGCATAAAAAAATAGGCTATCATAATCCATTTTAGCTCGCCGGAATAAAATTAAATAAAGAATTAATTTAGAGTTCTGCAAAAAGAGGATAATAAATAAATGCAATTGAACTAAAAATCATTTATTATGTTGCTGAGCAGCCTTGACATAGATCACAACAACCAATCTTTTAGATATGAAATCCTCAATGTTTTACAACACTTCTTTCAGGGTTTCATGGTGCTAACTTAACCCATTTGTGCCTGGATATTTTTGCGACTTTCTTCGATTTTTACTGACAACAGAAATAATAGATGAATTTCTGATGTCAACTTCTTGAACAAGGGATGATTTCTTTTAAAATCATTAAGCATAAAAATCTAAATATCAACATCCTACTTGGTCATGTTAAAATATTTTGCAGAGTTGAGGCTCAATACTCATGAATAAAGGCTAGGAAAAATAAATAACGTTTTCGACTAAAAGCGAAAATGCCGTCCCAAAAAAGGGACACTAGGCATAAATGGGTTAAATTATGGGTTCCTGAAGCTCTCTTTTTGTCTTTAGGTGATTTTTAGATGTATTCTTTCCAATTATACCACACGAATTCTCAAAAATATTTAAATCTGGCAAATTTCCTGTCCACTTTTTCTGGGCTTATTCTTGAAACGATGGTTAGATTTCTCAAACTTACTTTGGCCAGTAGTGCATATATCTATACTAGAAGTCCCATAATTATTGGTACAAAATTTAAGGGGAGGTAGGGCCCATGACAAGGAATCAGAATCACACAGCAACGTCGTGGGGTCAAAAACGCCGTTTTCACTTACTCACTAATAATCACTTTAGGAAAAGTGTTGAAGCGTTTGTCTAATTTCTTAACCACGTTTCATAAACAATAGGCTCGTCTTCATAATTTTCATTCATGAAATAAAATAAAATTTTTAAATCATCCACTTTAGTCACGTGTTTTCTAAGAAAAATACATTAGTGTTGGATGAACAATGGTCGGAAAGTTCACTATTATTTCAGCACTTGTTCCAAAGTGATTATTAACAGCTACATGTAGATGGCGTTTCCGACTGCACATTACTGTGTGATTCTTATTTGTTAATATGTGCACTACCTCTCCTCATATTTTGTTCCAATATTTATGGGTACCTGTATATATTTAATGAATGATGTACAATGAAAAAGATTTTTAATTAAAACTCAAAGACATTTGTTTTTAAATGTTTGTCTGTCTTTCTCCAGTACTTGATTTAAAAAAAAAATACTCATATCCAATGACTATTTTTTATGAAATCGATCTTCTTTCTTGTCTGTAACAAATTATGTTTTATCTGTATAAATTTCTAATGCGCTAAATTGTATAGTATCTGTGACACAAATTGCCCATTTCAGTTTATTAATAAAGGGTTTTCCAATAGGGATGATGCAATTTCAAATGTTAGAATGGCAACGCTGCATATTCATTTTTGGCATTTCTTGTGTCTTTTGTGTTTAGTATGCTGTGCCATTTAATCAGGGAAAGATGCACGCTTGATCAACGTTCCGAAATTATTAAATTGTTTTATCGAAATCAGTGTTCATATGTGATTACTGAGAGGAATTTCAAAAGAATTCATGGACGACATTATCCAGTTCTTGTGATTTAACACCTTGTGACTACTTTCTTTGGGGATACGTTAACCCTTTAACGCGCAGTGTTCCCGCTCTGGGAACACCAAACTCTGACGTTCTGATTGTTGCCAGTCACGAAGAAAATATTTGTTTTCTATAAAAATAGTTGCGGGTGACATAGCTCCACGAGAATCCTTTACTTTTTAGCACGTCATTTCCCGTAAAAAATTGTCACGATTATTTTTAACAGCACTGACATCCAGGGGCGTAGCCAGGGGGGGGATATCGGGATATATCCCCCCCGAAAGTTTTGGATTAGCGATGAAATTCCGTCTTTTTATGCAGATATAAGTTCATATCCCCCCCCCCCCCTCCCGAAAAATTTTCCTGGCTACGCGCCTGCGACATCTGCTGAAAAATGGAAGAATGCGAGAACGGCTGGACAGATTGCGCAATGCTGAAAAAAGGGCAGCCGTTGCCTTCGCTCGACTGTGCGGCAAAGCCAGCTGCGTCAAAAAAGGGTCGCTAGATCTGTGGCACGCGATGAACGTTTCGATCGTCCGCCATCTTGCTGGTAGTTAAGTCGAGCGAAGGCAAAGGCTGCCCTTTTTTCAGCATTGGGAAAGGGTTGCGCCTCAAAGGATTAAGTCACA
Source organism: Cheiracanthium punctorium (assembly GCA_038373885.1). Lineage (NCBI taxonomy): Eukaryota > Metazoa > Arthropoda > Arachnida > Araneae > Cheiracanthiidae > Cheiracanthium > Cheiracanthium punctorium. Next base: position 28,326 of record JAWZYV010014269.1, read on the forward strand.
AGTTTTTGCTGATAATCCAATAACAATTGAGCAATTAAAAACCAACATTGAACGGGTTATTCGTGAAATAACACCCAATTTATGTGAGAGAGTGGAAAATTTGGGTTGACAGAATACCGTATGTACAGAGAAGTCGTTCTGCTTACATGTACGATATTATTTTTCATACTTAATGGCACAATGTAAGCTTTTAAATAAAAAAAATGTGTCTCACTGAATAATTTATGTTTCTTTTTATAAATTGTATCACTCTCAATGGAAAACACTTTATAATCACGAATGTCGTTGCTTATACTGCCTTTTGAAGATTAGCCCAATTTATATATTTAGAAACGCTTGATTTTACCCGCAGGGAATAATTGCAATTTTATAATCAGTCATCAGACTTGAAATTCGAATTCATTTGAAAGTATGCTATGTACGAACTTTTTTCCCTGTAAATTTTCTGTCTGAAGAGTTATGCTGCAGGGAAATGTAAACAGTGCCTAATTTGGAAAAAATTAATAACTGAGTTTATGTTCATAAGCATAAGTTTTGTTGTTTTACTTAAGTACGTAAAATACGTAAAATAAAAATCAGTAGCTTGAGTTTTAATTACTCAGAAATAAACAGTTTAAGCTTACACTGTTAATAGAAGTAGTTCAACATTTCACCATACAATAGAGCTAAATTAGCTGCAATCTTTCAATGGAAAAACGCTTAACGATGTCTTGGTTCTTTGATCGTTTTAAATACCAAATCATGGTTCAACGTTTCTCCATAGAAAGGCTGCAGCTGATTTACAGTAAATTAGCTGCAACATTTCTATGGAGAAACGCTGAACCATAATTTGATGCTTAAACTGATCGAAGAATCAAATCATGGTTCAACGTTTCTCCACCGAAAAGTTGCAGCTAATTTAGCTCTATTGTATGGTGAAATGTTGAACTAATTCGATTAAAAGTGTATGTTCGAAAACCTATATTTTAACTAAGGCGTTTCTTTACCTGTAAAAAAACCTTTCTTCCTTGAAAAGGTTCCTATGCAATGTGCCTGTTTTCGAAAAAAAAAAATGATGCCCAAGATTGTTGTAATAAGTGTAAATTTTTCTTTTTTAGAGTAAATTATGCAAAAGAAACACCAGAACCAGGGCTACAGCTTGAGTTTCATTATCACAGAACAGGGTTTCTACAGATTTCATAGCTTTTGCTTCGCTGACTTTTCCCTGACATCTGTCATGCTCTTTCCTGACTTTTTATCTAGCGTGCTTTCCTGAATTTTGCGTTTCTATTTTTAATATTATATCCTTTAACTAATAACTTTTTATATATTTTGCCCCTTTTTTACAAATTATAATAGTAATAAAATCAATATACACAAGAATATTATTTGATATCACTGGATTCTAAAAAAACCATGTTTTTAGTAATTTAGGATAAAATTAAGAATATTTCAACTGAACAAGATATGTTAATAAAGGACAGATTTTAAAATTATTTATAAGGTTAAATAAGAAAATGAAAATAAAACAATTTCTACAATTAGATTCAAACAGGAAGTATTTTCTTGATTTTGCCGCAAAATTCAAATATTCTTGCATTTCCCTGACCTTTCTTCAATTTCTACAAATTTCCCTGACTTTTTTGCCAAATCCCTGACTTTCCCTGATATTCCCTGACTTTCCAGTTCTGTAGAAACCCTGCAGAAATAAGCTGCTTTAAGTCCGTGTTAGAAAACCTTATTTTTAAAAAATGTCTTTACTTTGCCTGTAAAACTACTTTATCTGCCTGAAGAGTTACGTTGCCGTGAAATGCAAACAGCGTGTGTTTTCGAATAAATGATATCCGAGTTCAATTTCATAAGCATAATTTTTTTTTTTTTTTAAGTACGCAAAATAAATCTCAAAACCTATGTTATAGCTTGAGTTTTAATTACCACAGAAATTAGCCGCTAAAGTCAGTGTTTGAAAACCTTTAACAAAGGCTTTTCTTTGCCTGTAAAACTACTTTTTCCGCTTGAAGATTTACGATGCAATGAAATGTAAAAATATTGCATGTTTTCGAACAAATGATATCTAAGATAAGTTTTTTTTTTTTTTAATACGCAAAATAAAACTCAGAACCTGGGTTATAGCTTGAGTTTCAAATACCACAGAAATAAGTTGCTAAACATTGTGTTTGAAAACCTTTAACAGTTGTTTTTATTTACCTGTAAAACTACTTTTTCTGCTTGAAGAGTTACGATGCAGTTAAATCTAAACTGTGTCGATTTTTGAAAATATGGCATCTGAGTTCGATATGATATACACTGTTGCTTTATTTTTAAAGTACGCAAAATAAAAATATATACCTGCGTTATGGCTTGGGTTATAATTATCACAGAAATAAGCTGATTTAAGCCTTTGTTTAAAAGCCTTTATTTTCTCAATTATTTTTTTTTTTTGCCTTTAAAACTACTATTTGTTACGATGCAGTAAAATGTTAACTGTGACTGTTTCGGAACAAACGGCATCCGAGTCCGATATGATACTCATAAACTTTGTAGTTTTAAAGTACGCAAAATAAAAATCTGTACCTCAATTATAGTTTGAGTCATAATTATTACAGAAATAAGCTGCTTTAAGCCTGTGTTTGAAAACCTTTATTTAAGAAATGGCTTTTTCTTTGCCTGTGAAACTACTTTTTCTACATAAAGAGTTCCGATGCAGTGAAATGTAAACAGTACTTGTATTCAAACAAATGCTATCTAAATGTCGCTCTCGTAACAATAAATTTTGATGTTTTATTTGTAAAGTACGCAAAATAAAATAATAGCTTGAGTTTTAATTAGGGGCTAATTTTACTTTTTTTCTGTAAAACGTTTAATTTGCAAAATTTCTTACTTATTATTATTTTTTCAGACAGTTAATTTAAGGGGACACAGTACCTTTAAACTTCTAAAAAATCAATTTTTCAAAAGTGATTTTAAAAAATAATTCAGATAGTTAGGAATATATTAAAACAAACAGCATCAAAATCTAACAAAAACTGCGCCCGCAGCAATTAAAAGTAATAAAGCTAACATGGACTTTTCCTATAAACGCAGTGTAAAGAAACTTGATTTTCTCAGTTTCTGATTTTTGCACTTTCCCACAAGATTAAAAAAAAAAGTTATGAATGTAAAGTTATGAAATTTTACGTATAGGTTGTATGTACATATATTTATTCTCTGAACCTCAGATTTGATTATGGGACTCAAATATTTTATTTTATAACATGATGAATGACAGAATTTTAAAATTATTGAGATTTTTATGATTTATCATGTCATAAAATAAAATATTTTGGTCCCATTATCAAATCTGAGGTTCAGAGAATAAATATATGTACATACAACCTATACGTAAAATTTCATAACTTTCCATTCATAACTTTTTTTTTAATCTTGTGGGAAAGTGCAAAAATCAGAAACTGAGAAAATCAAGTTTCTTTACACTGCGTTTATAGGAAAAGTCCATGTTAGCTTTATTACTTTTAATTGCTGCGGGCGTAGTTTTTGTTCTCTCTACAAAAACAACTCTATATACTACCAACTCAGCATTTATTGCTTCACTTGCAAATATTACAACAAAAAACACTATTCTATATTATATCTCGAAATATTATGAAGGAAAATAACCGAAGATTCTCCTCGCTCAGTGAAATAGTCATTATCTAATGGTGCTAAAGTAGTGTTAAACAATGGAGACATTCAACATTTTTCTCGTGTCTTCTTCATCTTGTGTTTTAATAAGCCGATTTAAATGCCTCAAAAAACAAATTTTATTTATTTAACGCTTAGAATATGAATTTTAGAATTAATTGATCCCCAGAAGAGTTAAGTCAACCTAAAAATTCGTAACAATTTGATAATTGAAAAAAAAAAAATATTTTTCAATTTCTAAGAGAATTGAATAATAAAAACACGATTTCCGAATAATGACTACAGAAGAACATATTACAATTTCACACACTCATTACAAATATACATTAGTTAAAAATATCGGGTTGGTGCATAATTATTAGGCGTTTCTTTGACGTGCTATATTTTAATAAAATTTACAGTATTTTTTATTAATTACTTTTAAAATTATTTTTTAAAAGTTAACTCTTTAATTTAATAAATTAAATAAAAATTTAAAAACGCCTGATAATTTTACCCCAACCCAATATATCAGGTTGTAACGAAAGTTTTCCGCCAGATTTGCATGAGCCAGCTCATGCGGTACCGAGCGATTGACCTTATATGTCAAGTTTATGCGATGCTTAGCGCAACTAATGGACATGGCACTAAAGTCTAACACTTAGCTAGCTCTCGAGTGGATGAATATTTTATCTCCTTCTACACATTCTCGTAGGCGGGCCTCATCAGCATCAGAAGGCCGGCCAGAGCGCTCTGCTTCTTAAATGTCCTAGTCCTCGTATTTGAACTTTCGGTACCAAATCTTCACAGTGTCGTATGATACAACAGTAGTATCTCACGTTGTACACATGATTCGGTGTCATTCTGTAGCTGACTTTTTGCGACAGAACTGAGAGTAAATGATGGTTCCATCTGGTAGCGAGATAGTTCCATTTCAGACATCTTATACTTAATCATAACGATATTGTTTTACAGATTTCACAACACAGTGCTCTGAAACAAGTCTTTTTCTTTCAAATAACAAAAATCGTTTGACAAAATATTGGCAAAGACACCAACGCGAACTGCTTGTGCAGACAATACTTGCAGTGGCGGAAAACTTTCGTTACAACCTAATATATCTTCATAATTTTTACCTTCAAACTCCCAGCAAACAGAGAAGCGGAAAATTCCCAAACCATGCCGATACAAGCATGGTGAAAGAATTAAAAGAAAGAAATCCCCGTTATAAATGAGCTGTGGATGTTCAAAGCTTGTAGTGTGTCTGCGAAAAGAAAAAATCTATTATTCTGATCAATAGAATGCTTTGATCTCCCGGCTGGTACTCTTCATTAAATAGTGCTATCTGTGGTTTGCTAAATCCTTTTTTAGTGTGAGAGGAATGAAAAGGGATTTAGCCTTGAGCAGTCGAATAAGAGAATTTCAGGTTTATTTCCTCATTTTGAAAGAGGTCTACGAGAGGGGCATCTGCCCAGGTAGAGATGCCTTGTTCGAAGGACTTTTTAACCCTTTCACGCGCAGTGTTCCCGCTCTGGGAACACCAAACTCTGACGTTTTGACTGTTGCCAGTCACGAAGAATAGATTGGATTTCTATAAAAATAGTTGCGAGTGACCTAGCTACACGAGAATCCTTTACTTTTTAGCACGTCCTTTCCCGTAAAAACAATTGTCACGATTATTTTTACCAGCACTGGCATCTGCTGAAAAATGGAAGAATGCGAGAACAGCTGGATAGATTGCCCAATGCTGAAAAAGGGGCAGCCGTTGCTACCGCTCGACTTAACTACCAGCAAGATGAAGGACGATCGAAACGTTCATCGCGTGCCTCATATCTAGACACCTTTTCTTAACGCAGCTGGCTGGTGCCGCACAGCCATCTCTCGTCAAAAAAGGGGTCTCTAGATCTGTGGCACGCGATGAACGTTTCGATCGTCCGTCATCTTGCTGGTAGTTAAGTCGAGCAATGGCAACGGCTGCCCTTTTTTCAGCATTGGGAAAGGGTTGCGCCTCAAAGGGTTAAAAGAAAGCAGAGAGAACAGTTTAAAGACATTAACATAAATATACCTTTTAATTACTACCCTTTAAACCTAGAGTATGAGGGGTGGTTTCTTTGTCATAAAGCTATAAATGATGCATACACTATTTTTTAAATCTAATCATTCTTCTATAAACCTAAATTATGATGATTAATACTATGCACTTTAAATGAAATAGATTATTTCTACAACGTACTTTAGACAATGTCTATCCAAAGACCATAACGTGCTGAATTTCTTTTATAGGTACCTCTGTAAAGAACTAGTCACATTATGTACACCACTGTTGATAGGCTTGATTCATTACTAAATACATAGTAAAGACAATAATAAATGAAATTTTCACAGCAATCGGCGCTTATTGACACATTTATAGCTATGAGAGACAGACTGCTCAAACTGACTCATGTTTAATTTGTTTCCTGTAGCGGAGATTTATGGTATCTGTAGCGATTTCCCCCCATATTAAATTTATCGTCTTCAGTGGAGCTACCTGTGCTGCGGATCATACATTTAATATACATTTTTTTTTTCAATTGCATCTGTTTAAAATTAATCATTTTAAATTTTAGTTTCTGCTGTCATGTCTTTCTTTATTTTGGCATTCAAATTTCGTGTACATTTGTCTTTTCATTCAGGCAATATCAATATCTACAGGCCGCCTCCACTCAGAGACACTCGGAAGGTTAATAAAATAACATAGGCTGCTGTTTTGTAAACACGGATAAAAAACAAGCAGACCAAAAACAAATAAAGTTTTAAGCATAATCATGAATAATGGTTTTAACGCAATTTAGAAACCCCTTCTCCAAAGAAGTCTTAAAATATCTGCCCCCATCCTTAAGCCCCGGGCTTATTTCGCGGGCTGGTAATTTCATGCTCCTTTGCTAATAATCGCCATCTTCTATCGCCCGAAGATTTGGGAAGACTTTAAAAGATAAGCGCAGGCACTTAACTCTTCAGTGGAAGATAAGCGCGTGATTCTGCGTCTTTTGTTGTGTTAAAAAAAACAAAAGATCACAACACATTTATCATTTTTACCCCTTTGAGGCGCAACCCTTTCCCAATGCTGAAAAAAGGGCAGCCGTTGCCATCGCTCAACTTAACTACCATAAAGATGGCGGACGATCGAGACGTTCATCGCGTGCCACAGATCTAGAGACCCCCTTTTTTGACGCCAGCTGCCTCAAAAAAGGGTCTCTAGATCTGTGGCAGGCGATGAACGTTTCGATCGTCCGCCATCTTGCTGGTAGTTAAGTCGGGCGAAAAAAGAGCAACGGCTGCCCTTTTTTCAGCATTGGGCAATTTATCCAGCTGTTCTCGCATTTTCTATTTTTTCAGCAGATGTCAGTGCTGTTCAAAATAATCGTGACCATTTTTTGACGGGAAATGACGCGCTAAAAAGTAAAGGATTCTCGTGGAACTATGTCACCCGCGACTATTTTCATAGAAATCAAATCTATTCTTCATGACTGGCAACAGTCAAACCGTCAGAGTTTGGTGTTCCCTGAACGGGAACACTACGCGTTAAAGGGTCAACCCTCGGACGGGCGGTGGTTAGATCGGGAAACCATCTCATTCCAGCACTTTCACCACTGGTCGCGAAAAAAAAAAAAGGTTAAATAGTCCCAGAGATGAAAAAATGCAAACGTTGCCACCGATCCATTTAACTAACAACAACATGGCAGGTTGATCGAATAGCCCATCTGGTGCTACAGAGCAAAAGAAGTTTTCTGACCCGACATGTTTTTGATAGTTAAATGGATCAATGACAACGCCTGCACTTTTTCAGCTTTGGACAGTCTATCCAGTTGGTTCTCTATACTGATGTGAAAGTGATTCCTCTTCAAAGAGTTAATGCAGGAAAAACAGTCATTGAATTACATGATTCCTCCCCGATCCCATTGCTCACAGACAAAAACGAAAATTTTTTTCGCTATGATTGAGAAAATTAATATTTTGTGTGCTTTTTATAATTGATGATTATATTCATGCCTTTTTTATTATTGGTTAAGAATATTCGATCTTTAAGGTTACCTATTTAGCATTCCACCTATAAAAAACATTAATAAGCATTTGGACAAATGTTTCAGAAAATCAGATAATGCTTTTGTTATCAGAATGCGATTTAAAAAGAAGTATCAAAGGAACTGATTTTAAAGTCTTAAAAATTAAAACCGTGGTAAAAAATAGCAAAAAAATGATACATATTGCCAAACGCGCGAGTTATACTGGGTATGGCAGAAAGCGTATATGTATTTATGGTACAACAAGACTTTCTGGATTAAAAAAATAATGTTTCTTTTCCCGATTATGTTTTATAACAAGGCATTTTTATAAAATTGGGTATAATTCAATAAGTATTATTACTGAATAAAAATAAAATCTATTCAGGTAAATTAGTTTTCGTTTTCATAATACACCGTTAATAGAAATAGTTCAACGTTTCACCGTGATTTGGTTTCACTGATCAGTTTAAGCACTAAAACATGGTTCAACGTATCTCCATAGAAAGGTTGTAGCTAATTCGTCAACATATTACGGTGAAATGTTAGCTACTTTTATTAACAGTGTAGAATAGGTGTTCTGAAATTAAGAATAATTCATCCTAGAGGAAAACAATAAAATTACCTTAAAGACAACTAAACAAACAAACAAACGAAAAAGCACTCAAAAGAAACTGGTGTTTAAAAGATGAAACAGTTGAAACTTTGTAAAATAACACACATAAAAGGTACTTATCGTTTTTACAGAATGATACATTTTTTTTATAATAACTATTTGTCATATAAAATTGTTTAATAATTTGTATTGTGCGCATGGGGATTTAATTAGATAACCAACCAGAAAAAAAATAATAACTAAAATTAGGGATGGACGCGAGATGAAAAATAAGCGTCTCGCGTCTCGCAAAATAGCCTAAAAGCTTTTTCTCGTCTCCCAAAAATCCCTATATCGCAATGTTAAAAATATGTGTCTCGTCTCGCAAAAAAACTGTAAATCTCTGTCTCGTCTCGCAAAAAAGTCGTCTCGCGTCCATCCCTAACTAAAATCATGCTTGTACTTAATGAGAAAAAGTAAAACTAAAGTTCAAGTTTTTAAGACTTGACAGAGGGAGTAAACATTCTAAAAAAGAAAATATTTGCTTATGTTTGATGTGAAAGAAGCATAAAATTGAGGTGCATAGAGATATTATTTATTGCAGAACGATAAGGGAGGGTGGGGGTGTTAAATGTGTTTCCAGTACTTGGTCATTTGTCAGAAGTTTCTTAGCAGAAAACCATGTTTAATGTAGAATTTTTGAAAACCAACAGACACCGTTACATTAAGAAAGTTTTACATGGCACTGCCTCAAAAGAAAGTTTTGGAAAAGATAACAAAGAAAATAAAAGATATTTTGAAAAATGTTATGCGTTTATTTTTTATTTCTTTTTGTGAGAGAAATAGTTCAAGTAAAAATTTTAAAGAGGAACAGTTAGCTTCTAAGTTTGAAAATAACCGGAAAATATTCATAGGTATTTGTGCGTCGAAGCGTTCACAAAATATTTCTTTTAGTAATCAAAATCAAACTTACGTCCAAAAGTATTTTTTCCTATAATAAATTTATAATGGATTCTATTTTATAAAAATGTCACCTTCCAAAATTTTTACACTGTTAATTGAAGTAGTTCAATATTTCGCCATAAAATAGTACAAATATCTGGAATTTTTCAATGGAAAAATGCTTCGAGCCGATTTGGTTGCTATGACCAATTTGAGCACCAAATCATGGTTCAACGTTTCTACATTGACAATTTTAGACTACACTTTAAGTTCACTGGTATTTCAAAAATTATGTTATTCATATATTTTTTTTTCTATTAACATCGCATAAAGGTACCACAGTGGTCTATTTTGCGAAACTCCGTTCTCATAAGAACACGGAAAGTGAAGCAGCATAGAATTGGTTAGTGCTTGAGAGGGTGAAAACCTCTCCCGGCTGGGTTGCTGTGGAACCGTGTACTTTAATGGGAGCTGTTGCACGTAAAACATGTTCGTCGCTCCAATGTTCTCCATCTTCAAACGATACCTCTGGGGGTGACGATTTCGGGTGCTAGGTCTCTCATCTGGAATGGGTTCAAAATTAGGAGATCACTCTTACGGGGAAGGGCCAAGGTTGGTCTGCCCAATAGGCACCTCCATAATGAAATGACCGAAGTTGCGGTCGTAGTAGTGGTCAAGCCTCCAGCGGGTCGCTGACCCAGCCCTTAGAAAGACGAAAAAAAAAAAAACATCCTATAAAGTAAACTGAAAGCGCAGCAAACTTAATTACTTACAAACATTCCCCCATCACGTATTTAGCATGCACTTCATAATGCGCATAAATAATTAACTACAGTAACGACCGAAAAAGTCTCTGACGGAAAAAAAAACCCAAAAAAACTTTTAAAATCAATATTAGCATTCACGCAAAAGTTTGGCTAAAAATCATCGCACATAATAATAAAAATATATCTGGGTGGTTGTCTCTTTCAAACTAATACGAACTTTTTCACCCTTCTTCAAATTCGAAGTCATAACTCATAGTTTTAACTACCACTGTAACTTAGAGTAAAAAAAAAAATCCATTTTTCTTTATTCTAACGACTACGTGGTGTAAAAAGAAGCACGAAATATATATATATTTTTTTTTACTTTTTGTACCTCCTCGCCTAAAGCATCATTGTTCTGCACACAAGATCAATGACAGAAGCAAAAATATAAACTTAAGTTTGAAGAGAAAGTAATTATTTAAGGCAAAGTTCAGACAGAGAGAAGGGTAAAAAAAAAAGGAAAAAGAAAAGAAAAAGAAAACTTTTAAGCTGCACTACACTTTCCTTAACCGTGACTGATGAGGGGAAGAGAAAAGCGTGTCTATAAATCTTTTGCAGTGTTCTTGGTGCTGACGAATCATTTGCCGCACGTAATTTTGTTCGGTTACTTGTTTGTTTAGTGGTGTTGGTGGGTACTAACATTTATTTAGCCAATGTAGGACCACTGCGATGGGGGGATTGTTTTCTTGTTAAGCCTAAAGTTTTGCAAAACAGAAAAGAAAAGTGCTTCATCCACGTTAGGATGTAGTGTGGGTTCTTGGATTGTGAAAATGGGTATGTGTAAATTAAATTGCACATGAACATTCTTTTAACCCTTTGAGGTGCAACCCTTTCCCAAAGCTGAAAAAAGGGCAGCCGTCGCCATCGCTCGACTTAACTACCAGCAAGATGGCGGACGATCGAAACGTTCATCGCGTGCCACAGATCTAGAGACCCTTTTTTGACGCAGCTGGCTGTGCCGTACAGCCAACTGTCGTCGAAAAAGGGTCTCTAGATCCGCGGCACGAGATGAACCACAGCCAGCTGTCGTCAAAAGAAGGGTCTCTAGATGTTTGGCACGCGATGAACGTTTCGATCGTCCGCCATCTTGCTGGTAGTGAAGTCGAGCGATGGCAACGGCTGCCCATTTTTCAGCATTGGGCAATCTATCCAGCTGTTCTCGCATGCTTCCATTTTTCAGCAGATGTCAGTGCTGTTAAAAATAATCGTGACCATTTTTGTACTTGAAAGGACGTGCTAAAAAAAGTAAAGGATTCTCGTGGAGCTATGTCACCCGCAACTATTTTTATAGAAATCAAATCTATTCTCTGTGACTGGCAACAGTCAGAAAGTCAGAGTTTGGTTTTCCCAGAGCGGGAACACTGCGCGTGAAATAGCTAACCTCTATTATTAACTTTTTATTTAAACCATTTTTTGGATAACATTAAAAGGAATAGTACTTTTCTTTAAAAGTGACATTTCATTACAATTAGTTATAGAATGCACTCGTGATGATTTTGGACATTTTATTCAAAAGCCTTAAAAGTGATAGAAATGTAAATGGCATTCCTTAATACCCTCCTCTTCTGTACACCTCGACAGTTTCAAAAATAGAGATTCATCTCTCCTGCGCGTCGGGGACTACCCGGATATAAAATTCTAAGTCCGTGCAAACACCCCCCCCCCCTTCCGCAATATTACCCCCTCATTAAGGCATTCCTGGTTCACCATAACGCTTTGCAAAATGTCCATTTCATAGCCTTCTGAAACAGATTTCCCGCCTCCCGCAGTTTTCTTAGGTTGCTGCTTCGAAAAGATGGGCGCTGGGAAGTAATATTAAATGGATTTGAGCATTTCCAAACCGTGTATATGAAAATCTCTACGCGGGAAGACATTAAACCGCTGCTTAAATTCATGGCTAATGGAACTTCCAAAAGTATACGAAATGAGAGAAGTTTTCGCAGTGGTTGTTCCTATAAATTCCGGAGAGGAGGCGCTGATGGCATGACACGTGCGTATTTGGGAGCGAATACCACGTAAAATTAAGAGGTGAAGGACTATAGAAGGAGGGGAGGTAATATGGGAACACCGAATGGTTTTTCACTTGCCAATGCCAGTACGTCTAGACATTCGGAGGCCCTAGACATAGCGCCTTTTTGAGTGATACCCCGTTGACAAGTCTAGTCAGGGGACATAAGTATTTGTTCTCAGGGTCGTACTAAAGAAGGGAGGTGTTGTGGATCAACTCCCCCCACCCCACCGATAAATCCAATATCACATTTTTAAAATTTTTAATGTGCATAAGCTATGCTTCAAGTGACGTCACGCAGTTGAATGTTCCATCGTGGAACGCTTTGGACCTTAACATGACGTCTGAACTTAACACGGCGGCTGTTATGGAGCTGTTCTATCCCTGTATACAGTGTAAACAAACACTTTCGCACGACTGCATGTGATGCGTAAGAGCATCTCTTTATTTATGGTCATAACTATTTATTATTCAATTAATTTTTTAAGAATACAGGTTAAAGTCTTTTAATAATTTTGGTGCCCTTAAAGCATAACGGCCATAGGCTACGGCCTATTTGACCTGTGCGGTAATGAGGTCCTGAATGATAGACATTTTGAAAAATCGTACTGTCTTCCATGAAATTAGTACTCCCGTGAACCACTTAAACTTTACTTCGTTCTGTGCTGTCCTTCGTTATGTATTCCGTGAATTTACACCCATTCACCGATTTCCTATAAATTTTCTATAAACATATAAAAAAGCATGAAAAAAAGCTTTAATTCTATTTTAATGCTTAAATAACTCCCTGATATGAAAATTATTTACATACATTAATGCGGACGGTTTATCGAAATAAAAACAATGCTGTTCCATTGTCTGTGCGTCAATTAGAATCCAAATTCCCCTTTTAGTTCAGATTTTTCTTTTGTAGGAGTTATTCTATACTTTATATTTTCAGCAACTCTAGACAACGTAAATCTCAACGGCGAATTCCAAATAATAATCTTCAACGTGCAGCATATTTCACTTTTGGACTACGGAATCTTATGTTCAAATGACGAAAGTGCGTGAAATTCAATCCTTAACCTTTTAGTAATTAAAAAAAACAGACATTCCTTCGCAGTTCCTAAATAGGCCAGACATAAAATTCCACGAACTGAAAAGTTTTCGCTTAAGTCTTGCTCTGCTCGTTAAACCATTCCGTCTAGCGTTTCAGTGTTTCTCAAACATACACGTTTTAGAGCTTTACTGGAAGTCTACTTAAGTTTTCTCCCAGACACATCGCGGTAGGATATAGTCAGAATGAAATAGTGCTGGGTCGAGATTAAAGAGAACGAGGTTTTGCATTTGCGAACATTTCCTACCCGGCTGCTGGGCGCATTGCACTTAAATTCGTTTCTAATGTTTCCGCAGAACTGCATGTATCGATTGCGCATGGAGTTTTGTTTAGTTTTGGTGGCATCTATCTTGTAATTCTTAAATGTTCCCATAAGTGTCGCTGTTATGGGAATGGGGATACGTAGGTTGCTATTTATATTTCTGGCCTTGGCAACAGAAAAAATTGCTAGGCGATCGCAGACGATTTAAATCGAAAATTTGATATTTGTATACATAAATTCTTCAAAACAATTTGCCATTTCAGATTTTTTGTGTTGCTTACAGGAAATTTAAAAATTAAAAAGGGAGTTGACTCGTGAACATTTTCGTGCAATTATTTTTCATAACTTTCGACGTGGATTGTCAAGACAAGAGCGCTTCGATAAACTTAAATCTTTATACAGCGATGAAGCACCATCCTACAGCACCGTAAAAAGCTGGTATAACGACTACTTCAACTAGTGCTCTTATTTAAACAATTATGCTTATTTTGTACCCGAAATACATTATTTTCAAACGATTTATTGAAATAAAATCATTTACCGCATGAATAATTGAAGAGATTCAAGAACACCAAACTATTGAAATCGTGGTCGGTGTTCGATCCAGGACGAATTCCATGCAGGTAGTCCAAAATCGGTTGTTGTGCCAGAAAATATCGATGCTGTGCTAGAACTGATTAAGCAAGTTCGTCATGTGACATACCGTGAGATTGTGGTGTCTTTGGACATTAGTATGGCTAGCATTAGTAAGATATTACATGAACACTTGGCCGTAAAAAAGGTCTGTTCGCGTCGGATCCCACATAATCTGAAAAACTCTCAAATGAAGGCTCGTATCGATTGGTGCAAGGAAATGCTGACAAAATACGGTGCATCAACGGCTGTGTTTAACATCTACACTGGCGACGAATTATGGAGCTATGCATATAAGCAAAACAAAGTGCAAAACCAAGTGCAAAGTGCAAGCAGCAAAAACAACTATGCATATAAGAAACAAAACAGCCATTGACTGTATGGGTCGTCCAAGACGACAAAATCCAACAAAAAGTTTTCGAGCAAGAAGCACATAGAAACAAATGGTTTCCTGTTTCTTCAGCATTACCGATCACGTGGCGAAAGTAGTATTAGAGCAACGCAGGACGGTCAATTCTGAATGGTACACGGCTATTTGTTTGCCAGAAGTCGTCGGAGAAATTCGAAAAAAGCAGAAGAAGAGACGCATAATTCTTCGTCATGACAATGCGAGCTCTAACACATCGGCGCAAACAAAGGATTTTCTGAAATGCCAAAACATCGAAGTGATGGGTCATCCGCCGTACAGCCCGGATTTGGCACCCAGTGACTTTTTTTTTTATTCCCGTACATCAAAAATACATTACGTGGACAACGATTTTCGGCACCCGAAGAAGCGGTTGATGCATTCTAAACGCATGTTTTGCAGTAACCTCAAGCGGAGTGGAAAAAGTGCTACGAAAATTAGTTCAAACGCATACAAAAACGTATACGCACCATGAAGTGCATTTATCTTCATGGAGAATATTTTGAAAACAATAAAACCAATTTCGATCATAAATATTTGTTGTTTCCTTATTAGGCCATAAATATAAATAGCAACCCTCGTATGAAGATGATTTTCAACTACAGTAGTATAGGCGCAGTCGAGATGACTTGCGCGGATATGAATGGACAGAATGCAGACAGCTGTTTCGAATCTAATTGTGTAATGCATCATGAGTGAACCAGTGAAGGTCTAAGCCGGAATCAGTGCTGGCAAAGAAAATCACTGTGTTAATACTATGCTATGCAAGAAGAAAGTAAACGTAATGAGCAATTTTATCATACTTATCATCATATTTAATGTTAATTTATTAGGTGTACCGGAAAAAAATTTCCTTGCTTTACATAAAATTCAAACAAATGAATTTTCATGAATTATTGAATTAACAAACAAATGTTTGAATTAGCACAGAACTCATAATTTCAAAGCGAGAATTCTATAGATAATATTTTTTTTTCCCTATCAGAGAAAAATGGCCACCCTCCCCCTTTTTTCACGTCTACCCTCCTTGGAGTATTCCATTCGAAATGTTCTGAAATCTATTTTTAGGTATTCGTGAGCATTGTAATTTAAGGCAAGAATTTTATGGACATCTCTTTTTCTTCTTTGAGATCACACAGGATATCTGAAAAAGAAACGTTTTGGCTCCCTATCCCCCCATGAGTTTACAAATTTTTGGAAAATGCTATGTTTTTTCTAGCGCCTATGTTTATAAAAACTCACGTACCTGGAAAATTTTCGTATTATAAGCTTCTGTAGTTTTGGCTAGGCAAAATATTGACATACGAAAAAACGACAATACTTTCCGGTACACCTAATAAATAAAGGTAATCTTTTATCACGCTTTTGATAAATTCACACAGACTGGTTTGAAAGTTTGTAAACAAACAAACACAAAAATCAAACAAAATCTGATCTACTTCTGAAATCGAAAATGCTAGGTTTTCCTGATTTTTGGCTATTTGCACCTTTAAAAAAAATGTGTCTCTGATGGCGTTCGACCAATCTGAAATTTTGCTGAAATATGAAGAAAAATGCAGATTAAAAAAATGTAAATACATGTATTTTTAATTTGTCTTTATTAGGATATTAAAATAATCCCCATTCCTGTGGAAGGAACGCGTACTTCAACTAGTGCTCTTATTTTAAAAAATTATGCTTATTTTATACCCGAAATAAATTATTTTCGAACGATTTACTGAAATAAAATCATTTACTGCATGAATACTTGAAGAGATTCAATAAAACCCAACTATTGTAATGGACAATCGTTTTTAAAAACGAAATTTAGAAGGAAGGAAAAAAAAATAGTAAGGATTTTATATAATTTTTGCTAATATTTTAAAAGTGTAGTACAGTAAAACCTCTCCATAACGATATTCGATACAACGATAAATTCCTCTAAACGATAAAATTTTGCGGCCCCTAGAAATTTCCATACAGCATAATATCTCCTCAATATAACTATATATCCCTCTAGAACGGTAATTTTATTGGATCTCTTCAATATCGTTGTATCGAGTTTTACTGTACAAATTTTAATGTTACGGATCAAATTTCGAGTATGTCTATTTCAATTAACCCTTTGAGGCGCAACCCTTCCCCAATGCTACAAAAAGGACAGCCAGCTGCGTCAAAAAAAGGTCTCTAGATCTGTGGCACGAGGATGAACATTTCGATCGTCCGCCATCTTGCTGATCGTTAAGCCGAGCGATGGCAACGGCTGCCCTTTTTTTAGCATTGGGAAAGGGCTGCGCCTCAAAAGGTTAAACCAAAAAGACTCTTATAAATATGAATAAACCGTCAAAAAATAATCGTGACCATTTTTTGACGGGAAATGACGTGCTATAAAGTAAAGGATTCTCGTGGAGCTATGTCACCCGCAACTATATTTTTATAGAAACCCAATCTATTCTTCGTGACTGGCAACAGTCAAAACGCCAGAGTTTGGTGTTCCCAGAGCGGGAACACTGCGCGTTAAAGGGTTAAGTCTAATTCAGATAAAGTCTTCGAAAGATTCATAATAGAAAGCATTTGCAATATAAGAGATCAAGCAAACAAAGCTCTAATTTTATCAGCGTGAAATGTTAAATCTGAAAAACATGCATTCGATACCTATTTGTAAAACTCGAACATAAAAATTTTGGAGTATTGAGAAACTCTTTGAAGTAGATATTTGATTGAAACTCAATGGATTCAAGCTGCTCAAAAGAATGCTAAGTAATAAAACTGCTGAGTAATTGAAAACTGCGTAAAATCACTC
This sequence comes from Cheiracanthium punctorium, assembly GCA_038373885.1. Taxonomy (NCBI): domain Eukaryota; kingdom Metazoa; phylum Arthropoda; class Arachnida; order Araneae; family Cheiracanthiidae; genus Cheiracanthium; species Cheiracanthium punctorium. The sequence continues at coordinate 45,544 of JAWZYV010014269.1, forward strand.
ATAAAAAAGAATACTTATCGACAAAAAAAAAAACGTTTCGGATGCTACAAAAGGTCCACCCTTCTTCAGTTGAAAGAAAAAAAAAACTCCACCATGCACACAACCAGAAAGGTAAGAACCTCTTTGAAGCAAATGGACCTTTTTTCAACCCGAAAAGATAATTTTGCTTATAAGTTCCTTTTTTTCATGAATGACAATTTTACAAAGTTTTTAATTATTGGGTTGGCAACAAAGTAATTGCGTTTTCTGGTATAAAATTCAAGCAAATAAGTTTTCAACAAGTTTTTAATTACAGGTAAGCTGTGCCTGAACATACGATTCATATTTGTTACATTTTAAAGAAAGAATTTCACTGGCAGTATTTTTTTTCGTCCATAAAACATGGCCACCCTCCCCCTTTTTTCGCTTCTATCCTCCTTAGAGGACACTATTAAAAATGTCCTGAAATTAATTTTTAGGTATTCGTGACTGCTGTCTTTTACAGAAAGAATTTCACGGATATCTCTATTTTTATTTGAGATCACGCGGGATATGTGAAATGAACTTTTTGGCCCCTTACCCCCCCCCCCCCCCCCTAAGATTACGAATTTTGGAAAATGCTCTCTGATCTAGCACCTATGTTGAAGAACTCACGTACGTGCCAAATTTCGCATAATTAACTTCAGTAGTTTTGGCCAGGCGAAATATTGACATACGGAAAAACGCAATTACATTGTTGCCAACCCAATATTTTTAAACTGCCATTTAGGCACAATTATATCGCTACTGGATAATGACTGACATTGTACTTTAATGGTAGATAATAATTAAATATTATTAAGTTAGAAATTTAAATATGTGCTTAAATACATATATTTAAATTTTTGTCCGGATGAATAGAACTTTCAGGCACCCAAAGATGCCCTGCCGATTTTAGTTTGCGCATGCTCATTCTAACCGCATATATTATGTACGTTTTAATTAATAAATAATATATTAAAAAATGAAACGCCGAACTACAAAGTGCAGTTTCCTGAAGCTAATAACTGAATTATTTAAAAGGTTCTCACGTAACTCTAATAATATTGCATTAAAAGTTACTACTTAACCCTTAGGTTAAAATGTAGCATTTTGAAAGCACATTAACTTTCATTACTCTCATTATGGCAGTATAATTACGAGTGGAATTAAAATAGTTAACAACACACCATTAGAAAATTAATGATGCCGACCCTTTAAACTAAATATTACGTAGCTGGTATGCCGTGCAGATCACTGTGGGATAACGTGTGTGTGCAGATTATAAAATGGAACTACTATCGGTAATGAAGTTTATATTGATTGTATGAGTGCCTTGTAATAGTACAAGAAAAATCTGGAGTGACTCCACTCGACTTTCCGAACACTTACGATTAAGATCATTACCAAGCATTTAAATAAATTTTAATCGATGAATCATTCAAACATATATACCAAATTGAAGCTCAATCGAATGCACCGTTTAAACGCTAGCGCAATTTCAAGAATTTCGTCCCATAGGCCGTAATGTAAAAGAAATATTTGTCGTAGCCCTGTAGAAAAACAATAAGTACTATACACACCAAAATCAATACAAGTCTTGCGACGGTGGTTTATAATATATATACCCAATTTGAGCTCAATCGAATGTACCGTTTAAACGCTAGCGCACTTTCAAGAATTTCTCCTCAAAGGCCATAATGTAAAAGAAATCTTTGCTTTAGCCCTGTAGAAAAACTATAAGTCCTATACACATCAAAATCAATACTGGTCTTACGATGGTGGTTTATAACATCTATACCTAATTTGAGCTCAATCGAATGCACTGTTTAAACGCTAGCGCACTTTCCAGAATTTTCCCCCATAGGCCATAATGTAAAAGAAATCTTTGTCGTAGCCCTGTAGAAAAACTATAAATCCTATACTCACCAAAATCAATACCGGTCTTGCGACGGTGGTTTATAACATATATACCCAATTTGAGCTCAATCGCATGCCCCGTTGAGGAGCTATCGTGTTCACTCACATACACACACACATACACACATACATACATACATCTCGTAAAAATAGCATAAATGAATTCAGAAGACCCCAAAACGTGTCAATACACCAAAATCTCGAATTCGAATTTTTTCATGATTACAATACTTTCCTTACATGGTACATGTTCGGAAAGTAATAAAAGTAAGACTTGGTAAGCGTACTTAAGAAAGAGAAAGTGTAACGGAGTTTAACACATGCTTGAACACAAAGGGTTTACCTGCTCGCATCTATCGTTGCAAAAACTTGACACAACGCTGCTTACCTTTGGGTGAATCGTTGAATGTTTTTTCTTTGATCCAGCTTCACTGCAGCGCAACCTTCTTTAAAACCAAGAGGGAAAATCTTAAACGTTGCAGCAACTTACGAGAAAAGACATTTTTCTAATGGCCGGGTCAGCAAGGCTACTGTCGCCTTGACCGCAACGAGAGCCGAGGATATTGGGCATTTCATTTTGGAGGCGTGTATTAAGCAGACCAAAGTTGCCCACTGTGAGTGGTCTCCTAATTTTGAAACTATTCCACATGAGAGACCTGGCACCTGAAACTGCCACCATCAGAGGTATCGTTTGAAGATGGTGGCCATTGGAGCCACACACTTCCTCAGCACACACTAGCGTACACATTTCCTCAGCAGCCCTGTCGAGAGAGGTTTTCACCCTCCCGAGCACTGCCTAATCCAGTGCTGCTTTATTTCCGTGCTCTTATGGGAACGGAACTATAAGTAACCGTTATTCCAAATATCTGCTATTTCCGGTAAACGCTCGCCAATACTTAGAAGTTCCCACACTCTTTTGATTGTGAGATTCTGAATATCGGAGAGAATCTCTGCAAAGAGCAACTGCATGGTTCTTAACAACACATGGTCTTCCATACAAGACGCAATAATCAGCTTGTAAAATATTATTCTTCTCGCATTAAGCTCCAAGTATTATTGTCAAAAGCTCAGTATAGGTTCATTGTAGTTGGGGGGGATCAATATTGGAGTTAAACAAACCCTTTACAAGTCCAGTATAAAAGGCATTGCTCCATCGTTGCAAACAGTCAATGGCAGTGGTGCCTGGTTTTAGGGTCCCATCGTTGCTTCCCGGATTGGGTCGTTGATGGACCAGCTGTCGTCGTCCAGCGGATCATTTAAAGACCCATCCGGGAAGCAATGACAGGTACAAAAGTCCAGTATACAAGGCATTGCTCCATCGTTGCAAAGAGTCGATGACAGTGGTGCCTGGTTTTAGGGTCCCATCGTTGCTTCCCGGAGTGGGTCTTTGATGGACCAGCTGTCGTCCAGCGGATCATTTAAAGACCCATCCGGGAAGCAATGACAGGTACAAAAGTCCAGTATACAAGGCATTGCTCCATCGTTGCAAAGAGTCGATGACAGTGGTGCCTGGTTTTAGGGTCCCATCGTTGCTTCCCGGATTGGGTCGTTGATGGACCAGCTGTCGTCGTCCAGCGGATCATTTAAAGACCCATCCAGGAAGCAATGACAGGTACAAAAGTCCAGTATACAAGGCATTGCTCGATCGTTGCAAAGAGTCGATGACAGTGGTGCCTGGTTTTAGGGTCCCATCGTTGCTTCCCGGATTGGGTCGTTGATGGACCAGCTGTCGTCGTCCAGCGGATCATTTAAAGACCCATCCAGGAAGCAATGACAGGTACAAAAGTCCAGTATACAAGGCATTGCTCCATCGTTGCAAAGAGTCGATGACAGTGGTGCCAGTGGTGTACTGGTTTTAGAGTCCCATCGTTGCTTCCGGTGTGGGTCTTTGAATGGACCTGCTGTCGTCCAGCGGGTCATTTAAAGACCCACCGGGGAAGCAATGACGGGTACAAAATATTCGAAATTCGTTACCAGCGAACCTTTGTAACTTTAAGAACGGTTGCAATTAGAGCAGGTTAACTATAATGCATTGCTTAAGGACCAATAATGTTAAATTGGAATACGTGTTATAATCGACCCGGATAGCATGATTTATAATTCTTGCTCTATGTCTGGATCTCATACTATTGAATATCCTTGTATTGAATATCCTTGATTTAATATCCTTGTCAATTCTGCATTAAAAAAATAATTCACTGAAAAGAAATACAGGTGATTTCTTTATAGAGAAAATACACTAATTCTTAAATTTTTTTTAGCTAAACATAATAGGACTGAAAATTAAAATAAGTTCAAATCTAGTTCGTAAGAGCGGAAGCAATTAAAGTTTAGTTCGAATCTACGAAAAATCTTAACATTCATTCCGATGTAAATTTGTTGGAGCTCTGTGGATTAGTTCAAATTAACCACCACGTTCGATTTATCGAGTATCTACTGTACTTCATTGTGGCTTATTTAGGGATGTTTAAGATTTGCTTACTGAGGTTTCTCCCACAGTAGGCGGTGAGATAATTTTTTAATTTTATGCAGTTTTGCATAACTTCCAATACCCTTATGCTTATTTAAAAAGATAGACATACAGTGGCGTGATGTCTCAACATGTATTCACACTGATTACACCGTAACTTTGCGACTTCCTGTGACAGTATGTATACGTCGCATAGAGGTTATGGCGACGGACGAATGGCAACCTGGGACAAGTTTTGTGAAGTCACATGGTGACCATAATGGACGTCACAGTGACTTACATGAACGTCTCTGAAACGTCACATGTTTGTCACGTAGTTACGTCACATTGCAACTTCTTATCAAGTGTACTGCCACGTGACTCTGCAATATCACATGTTTGATACGAAGGGACATACATCACAGAAGGTACAGTATTTATTTACATCACATGTCACATTTGTGATATGACAAAATGTAGTGTCACCACAGTGTTACTGCTTAGCTTGATTGTTGTGTGTATATACTGTATCGTAATAAATTTATACACAAAAAATTGTTTTTCAGTATGTTGATGCATTTACCTTTTGTTAGTCTTAATTAAAAACATCACTTATTTAATTATTAAAAATATTACCATACATTAGAATAAAAATTAACAATAGTATGAAATAAATTATTCAAAGCTGTAAACTTCACTTCGCTCGTGCATTAATTATGGTCAGGCAAAAACATTTTTACTCCTTTTTTTTCCCTTTTAGAAAATGGGCTTTACTGAACTTAATTCCGTGAATCATTTTGCTAACTAACAATTCACGATGGCCCCAAATCCAACCAATAATTTTGCAAATAAACCACCTCCTCTTTTCTTATGTTTTGCTCTCAAAACTTCCATTAAAATAGCAATTATTTTACAAACCTCTCTTTGAAAACAGTTACTTCATTAGAGCATCTATTACATATTAAATAATAGCCCCTCGAGAGATTTTTTTTTTTTACAAAAAAATTTTAATTCGGAAGGTGATTGGCTCAATTTATACATCTCTAATGGCCAGTTCGCGAATATCCATTAGTGCGCTCCGTATTTTGGAAATATGTGTACTTAAGCTGCAAAGAGCACTAAAAAAGAAGCACATAAATATGTGTAAAAAAAAAAAAAGACAAGAAGGGAGAAGCAATTTGAATTGTTTTTCACCGTGAAAAAAAAAATCTTTAAAGATTGCATTAGAAAATGTAAAAGATTTTTTTAAATAAGGGTAAAGAATATTTTATTTTATTTTAAAGTAATTAAAAATTTGGTTCAATTTGTAGAACGTTTTGAGTAATTCAGGGGCTGAGGTCATTAATCAGATGCATGTATAAATGTTTGAATTATGGGTTTGTGTATTTAGTCATCTTGATTGCCGAAGATGAATTAACTTTTATGATGTTAAGCATTTTATTATGCTATTATAGGTATTTTTATACCAAAATACACTTACTAGCCATATGCAAAAACATTTTATTTAGGATACGTTTTTATTTCTCAGTTGAAAAATCGAATTTTTTAATGAAGTGTTTTTGAAGATTTATCTTAAAAAAGGAAAAGTAATATTTTTCTTCCCATTATTTATTTTTTACATGGTCATTTTTTAAATATGATTTTATTATTTTACTCTTTCAAAAGAATTACCATTTTCATCAAACAGTTGTTTCAGGGAAACCAGTATCGTAGCCTTTCACATATTATCTGTCACATATAAATTGCTTCAACCGTTTAAAAAAATATTTTTAAAGGAATAATGTTTTTATATATCATCGGTATTGAGATTGATTAAAAAAGGAAAGAATTTTTTTAGTACATTGAATGAATTCGATTTGTTTTGTAACACCTCATTCTTGAAAATGTTTATGGCTATTATTGTCTGTCGAGTGAAAATTAAATATACGTTTCTATATGCTGCTGATTTTTGTTTATAAATCACTATATTTATAGTCAAAAAGAAAATCAATATAAAATTGAACTCTCTGCTTTAATGCCTTTCTGTAGGTTGGTGATTTTACTGCAAAAGAAGAATGTACATTTTTGTACTCCCTAAACGTACGTATAGTTTTTATTTTTGTATGATCCCCAAAACAAAGAAAGATCAAAGTCAATCAGTTCAAGCAAAGTCATTTAGTGCTAATTTTTATTGTTAAAGTCAGATATCGTTATCAAAATAATGTTAAAAAAAAGGATGAAACATTTTATTTCGTCAAATTCCAGAAGAATTTCCTTTCTTGATATATAGAAATTGTCCTTTATTCAAATATAAATTCGGAATTTCAGTAAAACTTACAGAAAGTTTCTAGTAATTTTACGCTCTTTAAGAGTGAAGTGTTTATTAGTATTATTATAATATTATTAATTAATTAGATTGAAGATTTTGACACTTGGTAGATTAGTATTGCCTAACCCTCCGGTTAGGCACATGGACTACGATCTTAGACCAGGTACACTCTCTCAAAACAGCATTAGAGCATGAGCCAAACTTCCTATGTCAGTTTCATATTTAAAATATTGTTCTCCGTAAACGTGAAGCATGACATATATAACAATAACTTTTCAAATGTCTTTCTAATTTTGTGTATTTTTGTAAAATTAATTAGTTAACAAAACTGAAATAGAAAATTTGGCTATTAATCGAATACTTTTTTGAGTGAGTGTATCTGGTTTACGATCGCAGTCCATGCGTCTAACGAAGGGTAGAGATAGATGCTTAACCCTTTAACGCGCAGTGTTCCCGCTCTGTGAACACCAAACTCTGACGTTTTGACTGTTGCCAGTCACGAAGAATTGATTGGATTTCTATAAAAATAGTTGTGGGTGACATAGCTCCACGATAATCCTCTACTGTTTAGCCCGTCATTTCCCGTAAAAAATTGTCACGATTATTTTTAACAGCACTGACATCTGCTGAAAAACGGAAGAATGCGAGAACAGCTGGATAGATTGCCCAATGCTGAAAAAAGGGCAGCCGTTGCCATCGCTCGACTTCACTACCAGCAAGATGGCGGACGATCGGAACGTTCATCGCGTGCCACAGACCCAGAGACCCTTTTTTGACGACAGCTGGCTGTGCGGCACAGCCAGCTGTCGTCAAAAAAGGGTCTCTGGATCTGTGGCACGCGATGAACGTTTCCATCGTCCGCCATCTTGCTGGTAGTTAAGTCGAGCGATGGCAACTGCTGCTCTTTTTCAGCATTGGGAAAGGTTTGTACCTCAAAGGGCCAGCGTAATGACATTAAAGTAGTGTGATATGAAAGAACTATAAAATGAATAAAAACTTGATTTTTATTTATTTTGACACTTTATGTGTGTTTCTTTACAAAGTTTTTATTTATTTTAACGTTCAACACCGGTATTTTGAGTGTTTTTTCCGATGAAAAAACTATATTTCACGCCTTTTGCCCTGGCGTCTTAATATTAGAACACATCTTTGCATTACGCTATATTCTTCATTTTCGAGAATTTTGATACCAAAACCCAGTGTGCTACTAATTATACATTCAAAAATAGCGGAACGTTATCAGTTTTGCTCTGTAGATGGCAGAAAATCTCTAGCAGAAAAGAGAATGGACGTGTCAAGCCATTTGAATCCAAAAGTTAAATGCATCTTTATGAATTCAATCAAAATGCATGAGAAGTGTGAAGTATTCTCATGTTTTCATGCACAATGAAATTGTTTCAAAAGGTTTCATAGAAAAGAATTCCAAAAAAATTTCTTATTTTGCTAAATTATTGCCTCGTACCCCATTATTAGAACATTTTTTAATTAGTTTGGTAACTGGATGAATGCAATAATATTTCATATTTAAGATACTTACATATATAGTGCAGCACATCTAACCACTAATTGATTTTTATCTGATCTATTCAAAAATCAGGGCCGAAAACATACTGATTAATTTTAGAGAGAAAAAATTTTAATGAAACATCAGAAAGTTAATTGGATTTACTTTAATTTTTAGGCATTTTTAGTTTGCTAATATTTTAAGGAAAGCATTAAAAAATAAATAAATAAACAAAAAGTAAAACTAAATAAAATGTTTCTATTTTCCTCTAACCGCAGCTGTGCATATTATATCCAATGACATTAATTCAAGATACCAGCAATAATGGTATTTAACGTGAAAATTTATTAGGGTGCTCAGGGTCTAAAAAATATTGATTAATTTTAGAGGGGAAAATTTTTTAATAAAACAACATAAAGTTAATTGGATTTGTTTTAATTTTTAGGCATTTTTAGTTTGTTAATACTTTAAAGAAAGCATTAAAAATAAATAAATATAAAAGTAAAAATAAATAAAATGTTTCCATTTTTCTCCAACCGCAGCTGTGCATATTATATCCAATGGCATTAATTCAAGATACCAGCAATAATGGTATAATTTCATTCAAATTTGCTAGAACTGAAATGATACACAAGAAAATTTATTAAAAAAAGTAAACACACATACAACGAAGTATGATTAATTTATTCATTAAATGAGATAGGGTATGCACACAAAGCGTACCAAGCAACAGAGATATCGTCGAGGGTGAAACAGCAACTAAATTTTTACACCTTCAAAAGACTAATTGAGTTTTCACGGCGCATATTAACATTTTTGCATTAATTTCCTTTTCCTCCAATGTAGGCCAATTTGTACACAAGCGTTCCTTCTTTGAAAGGTTGTAGAACAAAATTTAATCACGGTACGTAGCTTATAAAGTGTGATTAATTGAAAGAAGATGGGACGAAATGGGGATTCTGGGACCTCGCATTCATTTAAAATTGTCTCGCTGGAGACATCTCCAGCTCTGCACGAGTGCAGTGATGGGTCGATTAGATAAATTCAACCTTTAACCTGCCTTGCTTGCAAATTTTAGAATATAATTTGGAATATGTATACAGGGTGTCCAGCCTTAATGTGACCCAATAGCTAATTCCCGCACCGTTCGGTTTAGATATGCACTTCCAATTTGAAAAATGTTTTTAAAAAAGTAAAGAATGTTTTTACGTGCTTTTCAAACTAAACAACCCATTTAGAAAAAAATTACAAAAATTAAATTTTTATACGGTCCCCAGGTCCTATCACTTATATTTAGGAAAAGATGCAGTGCACAAAAACAAAGTAAACACAAAAAGTTTCATTTTATTACGATAAAAACTGACCGAGTTATGGAACTTTGAAAATCATACATTTCATCCATTTTCTTGGCCAATTTCAAGAAGCTAGTAAGGGACCGTCTCCAAAGTGAAACTAATTGGAACTCTGCCAGGAAACTTTCGCTCTTGCACGTCACTCTTATGTAAATCGTTTTTAAATTTAAAAGTACATACATTACGTTAATATTACAATAATCGAGTACTTAAGAAATAAAATTTATTCTGTGTACGCGTAAAACATAGATAAAATAAAATATTTTGGACGAAGAATAGACTGATTTGCTGCGGTACTGATCATGGCGAACGTTAAAAATCTGTTGTGTAGTCGATTGCAATTGCATACAGTCGTATTCTAATATTACGAATTCTAGTACGGGAGAACGAGATGTATACAAATGAAGAACACTGCGAAATGGTACTGTTGTATGGGCAGTGTAATAGAAATAAGAGAGAGGCGGCAAGACTTTATGCCATTAGCGAGCCAGAGCGAAAGTTTTCTGGCAGAGTTCCAATTAATTTCACTTTGGAGACGGTCCCTTACTAGTTTCTTGAAATTGGCCAAGAAAATGGATGAAACGTATGATTTTCAAAGTTCCATAACTCGGTCAGTTTTTATCGTAATAAAATGAAACTTTTTGTGTTTACTTTGTTTTTGTGTACTGCATCTTTTCCTAAATATAAGTGATAGGACCTGGGGACCGTATAAAAATTTAATTTTTGTAATTTTTTTCTAAATGGGTTGTTCGGTTCGAAAAGCACGTAAAAACATTCTATACCTCTTTTAAAACATTTTTCAAATTGGAAGTGCATATCTAAACCGAACGGTTCGGGAATTAGCTATTGGGTCACATTAATGCTGGACACCCTGTATATTTGGAATGTAAAACGAAACCTGGATATCTCTAACCTTGGTAATTCGAAATCCTACATATCTTGAATGAATGTGTTTTCCTTTACAAATTGACCTTTTATTTCATCTCGTGATCTCGATACCTCGAATCTTTACGCTATCTCTTCCACTCCGAGGTATCGGGAAAACTTGTAACATTGTAGAGCATGGGCGTCAGCAAAATATTTTCCAGAAGGGGGAAAAGATTATTTCAACACATGGTTGGTTACCATGATGGAAAGAACAGAAAAGCAGGGAAAAAAAGGCATACAAAAATCCAGGGAGGGGCAAGTCCCCCTCCCCCTTGTCCTAAGCTATCGACGCCCATGATGTAGAGTAATTCTAAGTCAAATCGAAAATTTTCTAGTACAAATAAATTCTTTACGCGGTAGAAAGATAAGAATATGAAGTTTTGTTCCAAAATAGCTATTCTATCATAGCTGGCAATGACGCACTTTTGAACTACTATTGCAGCTTTCCCAGTTAAGTCAGAAATATGTAACTTTTCACATTTTTATGGGTCTTTTGAAAATATAAATCATTAAACATAAAAAAATATTGTTTTTTTAAATTATAAAGCAATAATTCACGTTTAGACTTTTTGAAAAATATCTTGTCAGTTTTACGTTTAAATTTGCTACGAAAAAGAAAATTGGGATAGCTTCTACACAATGAATGCAGAATTTTGGTTGTTCGATCAAATTTTAAAACTGAGGAGAACCAAAGCAATGTAGCCAAAATAAATTTTAAGTACGAAGTAAAATTAGTTTTTTGGTGAAAATTATGACTGAATTGTTTTACGTGAATGCTTTCTGCATAATACTTTCACGATGCCTAATATTTTTTAAACACGGATTAAATAAATAAAGAGTGAATGAATGGTTTATTGAAATTATTTTCTCATTTATACTTGAGTATGACAGTATAACTACAACCTCTGTATACAACCTTAAATTATGATGAAAAAATAAATTGAAATTAATGCATATGACCCAAATGACATAAGAATCATTGAAAAATATCCAAATACAATTAAGTAAATTGATAATTACGGATGTTTGAGACTGAAAAATAACAATAAAACAATAATTTTTCTTTTATCATAGTAAATATGCGTTATATGGGAAATTTGATTTAAAAAACCTGTCAGTTGGTAAATATCATAAAAAATAAATCAATAAATTAATACTTAAATATGTCTGCAGAAAAAAAAACAGCAAACAATTAGAAATGATTACCCCATTGTTCATTATAGCTAATATGTGAGTTTCGTAAATAAATGATGAAATTAAAAATAAAAGTTAATAAATCCATTTAATTCAATTTGTTTAGGGTAATTTAGTTAGAGATGTCTTTACATCATAGACGGTAGTAGAAATATTTTTTATATATTCACTTGTTGGAATGGCTCTGCTATTGGTTCACTTTGAACGACACTCTGGAGCAATATGTTCCCAAAACCCGATTGAAATTTTTATTAAAAAATAAGTAATTAATCTTTGATTTTATAGTAGGCTCATACATTATTCCAAAACATTATATTTACTGTTAATTACTTGTATTTTTGTGAGTTGATTGAACAAATCATATTTCCATGTTTAATTCAACCTCAAAATGACGGTCGATTTAATTTTGATTTTTTAAATTTCAAATATGCCATCTCATCAGCTCATAAAGGAGGGACGGAGGACCTTATGAAGTCAGGTTAAGACAGCCATAAAAGTTTATGCTGTCTTTAATTTAATTAATGACCGATTATTTTTGTTGCATACATCAAACAAATACTGCAGAAAAACTTACTACGTATGCAGCTGGTATGAAAAAATTTGAAACAGGCCATAAATGGATAAAAATGGGAGAAATGTCTATGTACGAAGCATTGGTCGTTAATAGATTACCTTGAGTACTTTCAAGAGAAGATAGGAGATATATCAATGATTCTAACACCGATAAGAGATATATCAATGAGATAGCTTATTGTTTTATTGTTATCATAGTAAATATGCGTTATATGGGAAATTTGATTTAAAAAACCTGTCCGTTGGTAAATATCATAAAAAATAAATCAATAAATTAATACTTAAATATGTCTGCAGAAAAAAAAAGAAGAGAAGATAGGAGATATATCAATGATTCTAACACCGATTGGTAGGGGGAATCCAGTTTTAAAAAACAATGCAATAATTGCTGAGCAGTTAATGCTAAAACACAAATTTATTTGTAACTGTTCAGATAAATTTACCACGATTAATTTCATATAAATTTAGGGGAAGAGCTATAGTTAATTAATTTTTTCTTCAAAGAAACTTTGAGCTTTCTTCCGCAAAGAAACAGGAGTGTCATTGGCTCAGTGTCAGGAAGTGAAGCGAATCAAAGTAAACACTTACTTGAAAGTACTTACTTTTAGAAAAAGTTTTGTAAAAATGATTTAATATTTAAACCTAATTGCGTATTGAATATGCAATTATGCATACAGTAGCTAACAAAATTTTTGAGGCGATCCTTTTTTCCCCCCCTCGCCTTTTTTTACTGTAACTAAATTTCTCAATGATACAAATTAGTCATCTGTAGCTTTGGTCCTCCTACATGGTGCACAGCTAATAGTATGTGGGAAAATTTTTAATTTAAAAAAACACCTAGCATGAACTTGAAAAGCTGAAAGCTTCGAGATGATCGCACAAAATACCTCCATATTTAGTATGAAGATGCATATGCTTTTGCCTTGAACACGGCTCCAAATCGTTTGGGTATTTAATTAAAAATGATTTTAAGGTGGATCTAGGGCGTTTTGTCTATCCCGATAAACCCTTTTACGCGCAGTGTTCCCGTTCTGGGAACACCAAACTCTGACGTTTTGACTGTTGCCAGTCACGAACAATAGATTGGATTTCTATAAAAATAGTTGCGGATGACACAGCTCCACGGGAATCCTTTCCTTTTTAGCACTTCATTTCCCGTAAAAAAATGGTCACGATTCTTTTTAACAGCACTGACATCTGCTGAAAAATAGAAGAATGCGAGAACAGCTGGATAGATTGCCCCATGCTGAAAAAAGGGCAGCCGTTGCCATCGCTCGACTTAACTACCAGCAAGAGGGTGGACGATCGAAACTTTCATCGCGTGCCACAGATCTAGAGAAGCTTTTTTGACGACAGCTGGCTGTTCCACACAGCCAGCTGTCGTCGAAAAAGGTTCTCTAGATCTGTGGCACGCGATGAACGTTTCGATCGTCCGCCCTCTTGCTGGTAGTTAAGTCGAGCGATGGCAACGGCTACCTTTTTTTCAGCATTGGGAAAGGGTTGCGCCTCAAAGGGTTAAAGATCCTGAAAGAGTTCAGTCTTTGAAGAATTCTTTGTCCCGTATTTCCTTCCGATGTGCTTCCATAAGGGTTGAACTGAACTGAGGTGAGGTGACTAACATGGACAGTTCAAAACTGTATTTTCTTAGATGTAAATAAATTATCGCCATTTTAGAGATGTGCTTTGAATGATTATTCTGCTGAAACATCCTTCCGTTTTACGTATAAGGCAGCAAGGGTGGCTCTGGATTGTGTGCAAAATACAAAAATCATCTCATCTGGTCAAAGAATTAGCAGATCCGGATGAAATTTGTTAAGGAGCAGAAATCGTGAACAACCAGAGATTGAAAAAAAAAATGTCACAAGCCAAGAAAACGGAAAAGTGACCACGGCGAGCCGCGCAGACAAAATCCCGTGCTTGAAAGAAATAGCACCCGAGTGCTAAAAATCCGAAATACTTCCAGATTTTGTTTACGCACTCGGCTGGAAGAATTTCCTTTTTTTAAAAATTTTAAATCTATTCAATCAATTCTGCTATATAGAAGAAAATGATAACTGTAAGTGCTCATATAGACTCCTGTTTACATAATTTTGTTGCTTACAATTAGCGTACTTCGTACATATACATTTTTATAGCACTTCTTTTCATCACATTTCCTTCCTAATCATTTATTTAAATTCCATTACTTATCCGTTGCCATTTCTGAATTGCTATTGTAATCACCAAAAAACATGCTCGTTTTGTAAATGTTTGATATTAGAAATAGCGTTTACATTTATACCTCCTTTATTATACGCAGAGAAAGTGACCGCAATTTTGCCTTGAACATTAAAAAATTGTCATAAGCCAAGAAAACGGAAAAGTGACCACGGCGCGCCTCGTAGACAAAACCCCGTGCTTGAAAGAAATAGCACCCGAGTGCTAATAAAAAAATCTGGAGTGACTCCACTCGATTTTCCGAACACTTACGATTAAGATCATTACCAAGCATTTAAATAAATTTTAATCGATGAATCATTCAAATATATATGCCAAAATGAAGCTCAATCGAATGTATCGTTTAAACGCTAGCGCACTTTCAAGAATTTCTCCCCATAGGCTATAATGTAAAAGGAATTTTTGGCGTAGCCCTGTAGAAAAACTATAAGTCCTATACACATCAAAATCGATACCGGCCTTACGATGGTTGTTTATAACATGTACACCCAATTTGAGCTCAATCGAATGTACCGTTTAAACGCTAGCGCACTTTGAAGAATTTTCCCCCATAGGCCATAATGTAAAAGAAATCTTTGTCGTAGCCCTGTAGAAAAACTATAAGTCCTATACACACCCAAATCAATACCGGTCTTGCGACGGTGGTTTATAACGTATATACCCAATTTGAGCTCAATCGCATGCCCCGTTCAGGAGCTATCGCGTTCACACACACACACACACACACACACACACACACACACACACACACACACACACACACACACACACACACACACACACATACATACATACATACATCTCGTAAAAATAGCATAAATGAATTCAGAAGCCCTCTAAACGTGTAAATATACCAAAATCTCAAATTCGAATTTTTTCATGATTACAATACTTTCCTTACATGGTACATGTACGGAAAGTAAAAATGGAGCGATGAATCCAAATTCAGTTTATTTTGAAGCGATGCCAGAAGTTATATACGACGTCCAAAAGGTACCGAAGTCCAATTGTAAAGCCCAGAAACCTAATCAGTAATGATCTCAGTTATTTTCCCATCATGATGGTGTCGTCTCCCTCGTACACATGATGGGATTATGGATCAAAATATTTATAAGCCCATTTTAGAAGATCATATGCTGCTTTATGCTCTTAAAAAGACGGTTTGTGGGTAGATGTTTCAGCAGGATAATGATTCAAAGCACATCTCCAAAATGGTGAAAAATCTGCTGAAAAATTAATTTTGGAATGGCTGAGACAGTCACCTGGCTTCAGCATGATTAAAATTCGTTGTGAACAATATCAGAAGAACGGTACAAACACTGAAGTATTCTTCAGAGTCAGAACTCCTTCAGGATATTTCATCGGAATCTGCAAAACCTTCCAGGTCGACCTTGCAAAGCCTTGTTAATTTCATGCTAAGACGATGTAGCGCATTCATCAACACCGCATTAATTACTAAATATTGCTGTGTTTCGTTACATTAGGAAGATTAATTGCAATAAAAGTTTGGGAAAAAACTTAATCATATCAAAGCCTGCTTTCAATTTTTCAAATTCAAACTTGGTATTCTTTTTATGTTAGCAATTTTCACACAATTCATTATTAGTTCCACACCATGTAGGAGGACTAAAGCTATAAATTACTAATTTACTTTATTTAGAAATTTTGCTTACAGAGATAGTAAGAACAGAAAATATATCATCTCAAACCTTTTTCGAGCTGATGTATATAAAAAAAATCCCTAACAACGAGCAGTAATAATAGGTAAAGGGAAGGGGAAATGCAAATATACAGCACCGGCCATATATATCTTCCATACTATATGGCTAACTTGCCCTGATGTGCGTATGAGAGGGCCAAACGCGTTAATGTTTTAAAATACATTTTATAGTTCTCTTCTAGAATTTATCTGATGTTGATTTTAAGATGTATGTGTGTGATTATGGATAATAAGATTAAAGGTTTAATTATATAACAAGTATTTTTTACTTGTTTCACTTAAAAAAGAATTATGGCTATCTCTAACGAATTTACGCTGTAGTGAAAAATGCATTCGAAAATAATTTAAATTTGCAAAATGTAATTACAGAATTTTACTATCATCCGGATTTCAGATTAAAGTAAATTTTGGAACATTAAGCTAATTGTTCTTAACGTTACTAATAAATATTTTACTTCAAGTATGTTTGTGTATTAAACCTTTAACGCGCAGTGTTCCCGCTCTGGGAACACCCAACTCTGACGTTTTGACGGTTGCCAGTCACGAAGAATAGATTTGATTTCTATAAAAATAGTTGCGGGTGACATAGCTCCACGAGAATCCTTTACTTTTTAGCAGGTTATTTCCCCTAAAAAAATGTCAGGATTCTTTTGAACAGCACTGACATCTTCTGAAAAATGGAAAAATGCGAGAACAGCTGGATCGATTGCCCAATGCTGAAAAAAGGGCAGCCGTTGCCATCGCTCGACTGAACTACCAGCAAGATGACGACAGCTGGCTGTGCGGCACAGCCAGCTGGGTCAAAAAAGGGTCTCTAGATCTGTGGCACGCGATGAACGTTTCGATCGTCCGCCATCCTGCTGGTAGTTCAGTCGAGCGACGGCAATTGCTGCCCTTTTTTCAGCATTGGGAAAGGGTTGCGCCTCAAAGGGTTAAGGCCAATTGACTGCATTACTTGAAGTAAGAACTTTCTTATGACGTTTTAAGAAATTCCGAAATTCGTAATTTTAAAGGGACCTTTCGGTTTTGTCATAAACTTTTGTACAATTTTGAGCACATTAACATTCCAAAGTACCAATTCGTTAGTAAAAGCGCATAAATTTTATAGAGCTAAAGCTTCATTTCATTGAAAAATTTAACAAAGTAAGCTTTCTTAAGAAAAAAAGAGTTAAGTTTTTGAAATAAAAATTTTCCGTTATTTTAGGATTGAAACAAGCTACGGAAGGGAACTGCCTGCTGAACTAAATTTCATTTATCATTTGCGCTTAGGGAGTTGGTGTCATTGGATTAAGAGAAAAAAAAATGGATCACCAACTAAATAGACACACTTTTGTAGATCAATCACATTGATCTGTCAGATGCGACATTCCATAGAACAACTATGGCAACAGTTTTCAGGGTGTTATACAGTATATTTTTTTTTATCGAGATCCCATGAACTGTGAGAAATCGGAGTAATACTTCTTTCCTCGAACAGTAATATAATTAAGTGTTATGGAGTTTTAGTTATTTTATCTGGCAAGAGAATAGTCTTTTCTAGTTGCGTCTTTGTTCTACAAACAATTTTTCTGTGGTGATATTTATGCGTTCTCACATTTGAAGCAAATTGTCATGCAAATGCTAACCCTTTAACGTGCAATGTTCCCGCTCTGGGAACACCAAATTCTGACGTTTTAAGTGTTGCCAGTCACGAAGAATAAATTTGATTTCTATAAAAATAGTCGCGGGTGACATAGCTTCACGAGAATCTTTTACTTTTTAGCACGTCATTTCCCGTTCAAAAAATGGTCACGATTCTTTTTAACAGCACTGACATCTGCTGAAAAATGGAAGTATGCGAGAACAGCTGGATAGATGGCCCAATGCTGTAAAAAGGGAAGCCGTTGCCATCGCTCGACTTAACTACCAGCAAGATGGCGGACGATCGAAACGTTCATCGCGTACCACAGATACTGGCTGTGCCGCACAGCCAGCTGTCGTCCAAAAAAGGGTCTCTAGATCTGTGGCACGCGATGAACGTTTCGATCGTCCGCCATCTTGCTGGAAGTTAAGTCGAGCGATGGCAACGGCTGCCCTTTTTTCAGCATTGGGAAAGGGTTGCGACTCAAAGGGTTAAAGAAGGCAAATATTTAGAGAAAATGAGGCTGTATTTGTTTTATAGATTGTGTAAATAAGGCAACCTGTAGTACTTGTCTCAACGAATCTTGTGATGAGGACCAAAGTATCGTAGTTTAGATTTTATGTAAACGCCCATCTCTCATGGGTATGACGTCTGTTAGAGCAAGATAGGTTATTGTAGATCCTAAAAATTACGTATATCCCGTTTTGTTTAACACATGCGTCAAATTCCTTGTTTACTATTTTAAATATAGAAATAAAAATAATTTAAAGACGTTTAAATTTTGTTTGAATAACAATTTAAAGAATCTGTTTGCTGTAAACCCCTGCTTACTGTAAGAAACGATAGCTATTTGCAAAGCTGTACACGTGATTCATATTCCCAAGTATCTTTACGACAGTTTAATTACCAACTGATTCCTACCGGGTTTTTTTTCAGTACGAAAAAAAAATTCTATGTTCACTATTAAAATGATTCAGTTTTGATTGCAAAATGTGGAAATAGCCACTGCAAGGGCGGAACTTTGGGGTAAGAATGGCGGACATGTCAGCTCTATAAAGGAATAACATTATGCTCACTAAAGTCCCTTGTCACCCTGTCACCCTCTTAACCCTTTGAGGCGCAACCCTTTCCCAATGCTGAAAAAAGGGCAGCCGTTGCCATCGCTCGACTGAACTACCAGCAAGAGGGCGGACGATCGAAACGTTTATCACGTGCCACAGATCTAGAGACCCTTTTTTGACGACAGCTGGCTGTGCCGGCACAGCCAGCTGTCGTGAAAAAAGGGTCTCTATGTCTATGGCACGCGATGAACGTTTCGATCGTCCGCCCTCTTGCTGGTAGTTAAGTCGAACGATGGCAACGGCTGCCCTTTTTCCAGCATTGGGCAATCTATCCAGCTGTTCTCGCGTTCTTCCATTTTTTAGCAGATATCAGTGCTGTTAAGAAGAATCGTGACCATATTTTTACGGGAAATGACGTGCTAAAAAGTAAAGGATTCTCATGGAGCTATGTCACACGCTACTATTTTTATAGAAATCCAATCTATTCTTCGTGACTGGCAGCAGTCAAAACGTCAGAGTTCGGTGTTCCCAGAGCGGGATCACTGTGCCTTAAAGGGTTCATTTCGGAGCGGCTGCTGCTATTTTTATAAACGTGGTGTCTGGGTATAGTAAATTGGATATGCGCTACCGAATGAGACCGCCCACAGCGCTGCCTGGTGGAGAACTGCGGAGTTAGCTTTCGTATCTCGAAAACCGTACGAGATGCGGAAAAAGTGAATTGCAAAGTTGTAGAGCGTTATCGATTTAGTAAAGATACCTCAGTGAAATGGATGCGAAAAACTGAACGGTTTAAACGTGCATTTGCATTTTCGTGACTTCCTACACTGTGATGTCACGAAATGTGCACAGAAGGAGAAATGCAATGCGAAATACAAACGAGGATCCAAATGTGCATTGCAGGTGACGGTACGAAGTATGAACATTAAATAAATAATGTTATAAATAATTGCTTTCTTCTTTCTTAGACCGTTTTTCCACCTTCGCAGAGTAGAGAATCACGAAAATATAAATTCAGATTTTAAGCGTTCTGTTTTCCACATTCTGTCACTGAGGTATCTTTTCGTACTAAATCGGTAAAGCTCTACAACTTTGTAACTCACTTCTTTCCCCTATCTCTTACCGTTTTCGAGATACGAAAGCTAACTCCGCAGTTTTCCTGTAGGTGGCGCTGTGAGTGGTCTCATTCGGTAGCGCATATCCAATTTACTATACCTAGACACCACGTTTATAAAAATAGCAGAAGCCGTTCCGAAATTAAGAGGGTGGCAAGGGACACCTAGTGGGCATACTGTATGTAGCACAAGAGAGCAGTTCTACTTTTGAAACATAATGGCAAGTAGAAAGTTTGATGACGTAGTTGACGTGTAAGGCATATTGTGTGTGTTCACATTTAAAAGAAATGCCGTGTTCACAAATAAAAGAAATAAGTTCAATCTATATGAAAGGGGAAATAATCATGTTCCTTTGATACCTATCCCATAAGACATAGAGTCTGTTTGTATTAGATGCATTTGATTGCAATATGTTAAAAGTTAAAAGGAAAAAAAATCTTTCAATATGTTTAAGTACAGTCTTTGTCTAATATTAAAAATAAGAACAGATTAATTTATTTTGCTGTTTTGTAGATTCTTGTAAAACACCAATTCCCATGCTCGACGCTACGCTATTAGTGCATCCGATTCTGGCAAATTTACTAACGATACTGAAATGAATACTTAAGTATCTCCAATAGTATAAGAATGAAATAGCTATTAACTTAATCCATACGTTTCTTCGCTTCGCATCAAAAGTATTCCGTTTTTAAAGAAATGGTTTGCGATGCCCTGGGACTGCGGCATCGATCCCGGGAGGAGATGCCTATCACGGAAGAAAAGTCAACAATTCTAACTAAAAGCTCTCTCGAGACGCATCCTGCGATCGTCTTATCATTTTTCCATCAGCGGAGAAATTTGCCTAATTTCCGCGTTCCGCAAAATAATTTGCATCTTTCGGCGAGTGAGTGGAGTTTAATTGGCAGCCGACCTTAATGACTCCTCCCATCACGCAATGGTTGAACCTTGAAGACGAGAGCGCGTTTAAACAGTGGAATAGAATGCATAGGCGCGGAAATGCGGTTTCCCCCCAAAGAAAATCAACTTCACAAATGAAATTAGTTTAGCTCTGGCCAAATGAACCGGGGAAAAAAAAAACCGACACAGAATCGATTATTTTGGCTTTAAAAAAATTTTAATTTATTAAATTTGTTAAAATTTATTTATTAAAAAATTAATTTATTAAAATTTTAATTTATAAATTAATTTATTAAAAAATTAATTTATTAAAATTTTAATTTATAAATTAATTTATTAAAAAATTTAATTTATTTAATTTACTATTAAATTTGCTTTGTTATCTTTTTTTTATGTAGTGTTTCATTATTGTAAATATGGTTGCCAGCTCACCAAGCCAAATAGCCGGACAGAACAGCCACTTTGGCCGGACATTTGGGGTAAAAAGGCCGGACAGCTCACAATATTGAGGATTTTGTCTCAGTATTAATAGGTACGGCAAAAAAATTGTATGTAAAATCAAGCTTTTTTGATAATTACCCAGAATCTTGTTAAATTCTAATGAAATATAAATAACATCGAATGCCAAATCAGTTCCAGTACTTTATTACTCATCAACCAAAGTTACCAGTAAAAAGCCTAAAAAAAGCCGGACACCGTTCAGTTTGGCCGGACACTCAATCAAAAAGCCTAACAATATCCGGCTTTGTCCGGACGCCTGGCAACGCTAATTGTAACTAAGCTGAGAGTCAATGCAAAATGACTATATTTAGTCTCTCTGCAAAATGGATTGTATGTATTATATCCCAGGTAGCATAAACTTGTTCAAAGGCCGTAATTTCCCCGTTCAGATAGCATGTTACCATCCCGTAATGATTTACAGTGTCGCTTACGTCAGAATATCCGTACAAAACACGTACAGAGCTCGTCAAAATGTGGGTCCAGTTCAGCGTTGTCCAAACGTACTTAACCCTTTAACGTGCAGTGTGATCCCGCTCTGGGAACACCCAACTCTGACGTTTTGACTGTTGCCAGTCACGAAGAATGGATTGGATTTCTATAAAAATAGTTGCGGGTGACAGAGCTCCACGAGAATCCTTTACTTTTTAGCACGCCATTTCCCGGGGAAAAAAATTGTCACGATTACTTTTAACACCACTGACATCTGCTGAAAAATGGAAGAGAACAGCTGGATAGATTGCCCAATTTTGAGAAAAGGGCAGTCGTTGCCATCGCTCGACTTAACTACCAGCAAGAGGGCGGAAGATCGAAACGTTCATCGCATGCCACAGATCTAGAGACCCTTTTTTGAGCACAGCCAGCTGTCGTCAAGAAAGGGGTCTCTTGATCTGTGGCACGCGATGAACGTTTCGATCGTCCGCCATCTTGCGAGGGCAGCCGTGGCCATCGTTCGACTTCTACCAGCAAGAGGGCGGACGATCGAAACGTTCATCGCGTGCCACAGATCTAGAGACCCTTTTTTGAGCACAGCCAGCCGTCGTCAAAAAAGGGGTCTCTAGATCTGTGGCACGAGATGAACGTTTCGATCGTCCGCCCTCTTGCTGGTAGTTAAGTCGAGCGATGGCAACGGCTGCCCTTTTTTCAGCATCGGGAAAGGGTTGCGCCTCAAAGGGTTAAAACGTTGTATGGTAAATTATGTAGGATGTACTATAAAATTAAGTAAATAACCGATATTGTACAGCTTTGTTTTGAATCAGTTTCGTTGTTTATTTGAATCGACGGCTAATTAATAGGATTGATTTTGCTTATTAAAATTTTCGAATTATAAATCATATTTTGAGTTATAAATATATTACAACATTGTTTGTGTAACTTGCACTTACTTTGTTAAGGTACAGAACAGCAAAATGTGCAACCATAAGTCTTTGGTGGCCAACGGCACTGATTTGGTTGAGGTGTCTTTGAACTTCTACTCGCAGGTTTGAGATGGGATTAATTTCGGTAGTGGCCCTCTATCGGATATTTTCTGTCGTTTTGTTCTACATTGAACCTCTTTAGTATCTGGTAGCGTACGTTGGTTATAGAACGGATTGTAAAAACTGTTGTCTGTACATTAAGCAGTCCCAATAAGAAAATCTTTCGTAGTAGATACCTCAGACTACTACAGCAAAACGTGGCCGAAGCACAAATTTTGAACCAGAACGTGTTTTGCACAGTGTAAGACGTGGTAATCACGTTCTGACAACTTGTACGTGCTACCTGGGATGTCACTTACAAGCTGGTCAAAATGGATTTAAGGACGATTAAGACTGATATTTCCGCCGAAATCTGATTACTGGTGTCTTTCGCGATTGCAGTGTACTGCTTTAAATATCTCCTGGACTAAACTAGCATTGTCTCAGCACCAGAGATGCCAGACAACTTCCGTTTTCTATTTGGGGCTTTCGAAGAAGACAGGTATGATTGATTCATCCGTTTGTTTCCATTACAGGTAACTTTCCGTTATACCCAGTCTCATTTATTTATTATTCTCTCGTTTCAAAAAAAAAAGAGAAGCACAGAAATTTTTTTTCCGCTCTTTTACGTTAAAGATAAGGTCAGCTTCTGTAAATTCTTTACCATTTCGGCTCCTAGGAAATACCCACTTTTCAAAGGTTTTCTAGTGGAAAAAAATAATTTTTTGCACTCTAGCAAGAAACGTTTACATTCGAATTCACGTATACCCCCCCCCCAATCGACCACGTGTGATGAAGATCACATATCTAATTTAATAATCATTTACTTTGGCTTTCTTTAATGTAATCTATCCAAATTCAAGAATTCTAAATCACTTCTGTTTTTCATTTTTCTGCCATTTCGGCTTTTAAATGTGTATATTTACTTTTCCCTGTATGCACTATTCTTTTTGTTCTTAATTGTTTCGTCTCTCCAGACCGGTGTGCTAAAAATAGATTTCATTGCGTCCGTTTGCAAAATCAACGTATTTTCTGCTTGCCCTTTTGGCATCCTGCTGGCGTAAGTTAGTATTTGTTGCCATTCCGACGTCTTTAAACTGATTCGCTCGCGATTACGTCATTTGTAATTTTATTTGATTAACTGTTAGGGTTGCTCTGGAATTGGCGTTATTATCTCGGCCAAGTTATTGTTCTCGCCAGTATGTAATTCTGTGCTGGCTTAATTTTTAAGTCTTTCCACCTTAATTTCACTGTCCATATAGGACGTATTTTTATTTTCGCTGAGCCACCACCGCCCGTTATAATAATGTTTCAATAGTATCTTTTAAATAAATATTTTTAAGCATTCGATGTCTTTTTCTGCAACTAAGTGCATATCGAACCTGGATTTTCATGTCACAACGCAACTAATTAATTTTAAAACAGCCCAACCAAATAACCTTCTTTACACCACGTTTGTTTAAAGATATCTCTGAAACGTTTTATAATGAAAAACTGGAATTTGGTACATCGCCTCATTACTGTACGAGGCACATTTTACTAATTGAGAATTTTTTTCGTACTGGAACCGTATTACAATTCAATAAACCAAAATGAAATCTCAGAATCTCGAAATCCATAGGAGGCTTACAGTCGAAGTACTAGGCGAGAAGGAGATGTTTCATTATGTTATTGGGTGTCCGCGGTGCTACGAAAATGAAACTAATGAACAGTTTTACACAGTTTCATTTACTACGTTTAAGGAAGTAAGAAATGGTTGCATCTATTCATTCACAATGAATTCTTCCTGTTTTTCAAGAGTTGATCATAACGAAAAATGCAGGGTTACACAGATGAATGATCGGATTTTAAATAATTTATATGTTCGAAACTATTATACACTAGAATATAAAGCCCGTTGTGTAGACAATTACAGCCGACGCTAGAAGAAACATTTGACAAAAAGTATGTCTACGCTCAATATATTTAATCTTTGTTCAATTAAAATAAACAACTTCATATCCAGTTTTTATTATGTACCGAAATCGAATTTCTTGCTCTTCTGGAAATGTGTGGAAACGTTTTGTATTCGAATGATTTCGTTTTGTGGGAATATTCCCCTGTTACATCAATGTTTCATACAGAGGAAATCGTTTTATTAGTGAAAAAAAATGGGTAACTGAAAAAATACTTTGAAACGAATTGGAATCACAACTTCGAAGCCTGAAAACCATGACTTTAATATGACATCAGTACAGAGTGCGACATCTAATTTTGTCACGCATATGGTTCATTTTTATTACTGTCGGAAATAAAATGGATCTGAAACTAGCAAAAGATCGCTTAAAATATAGGTATTTCCAAATTTTTAAAGCAGCGCAAATTGTGTTTTCTATATATTTTTTACATGATCAAAAAATTTCAAGCCGATCACACCAACGGCGTGAATTTTATTACGTTTTAAGCAATAACTTTTTAATCTGTTTAGATTAATGACGGTAAAAGTTTTTTTTTTGTAGTGGTAGAACCGGAATTGTTAGAGAGTCAGGGATCAGCGTAACTATATAAAGGATATATTTCAATAGGTAATGTACGAAATTATATGAAGAAAAATATAATAAGTTTTATCTCCTCACCATTGTTTTATTGATGAATGTAATGTTAGAGTGTTGGAATGTGAAACTAAACATAAAAGTGTGCAGCTAGAAAGAGATTCACCAAGAGTGAATATTTTTTGTGGCACAAAAGCATTTGAAGAAACAATTAAGTTTGAAAAATGTCCAGCTAGGTAATGTGTATCTGTTACCATTTTCTCAGCAGGGAATAAAGAAGCCCTATACAATTTTGTTTGTGACATGGCAGAACGAAATATTCACTTATGGTGAATCTTAGTGAAAATATTAACTTACTATATTTTTCTTTAATTTCGAGTATACGTTTAATAGTTAAGAAAATGTAAATTTTTAAAATTCGGTCATTTTTTTGTACTAACTCCATACTTTATTAATTTTCATGGATATATAAAACTATTTGATGCAAAGTGTAATTCTTTCCAAAAAATGTAAAATAAAGGAGAGCAAATTGTTTAATTCTGACAACAATTTATGACAAATAATAATAACAATAAAGAATTGATAACAATCCATGCAAATAAATTTTGAACTTTTGTGTTTTTTTTTTTCAAAGAAATATTGATAAACTACATGCATTGAAGACTTAAAATCTGATCTTCGACATCCAGTTTGATAAGCAAATTTAGGTTTCCCGGTTTTACTCTGCTAGAATGACACCTGGACCCGAACTTATCGATCTATTTTTGTTTTTCACAGAACACAGCGTGCAATTTTAATTAGCTCGCAAGTGCAGCGTATCTCTTGTAACGACTGAATGGAAAAATTAGCTATAGATTCCTTGAAGTTGAGAGAGTTTATGGTTATATCGAAAAGCAGAGTAGTCATGGAAATTGATTAATATTTTATCACCACAAAAAGTACAAATATGTAAACAAAAATGAATGAGACCATGAGTTAACATTAAAACAGTCTAGAGCTGATTAAGTTATTGATTGAAGCGTATTTCTTCTTTTTTTTTTTGTCGATTTCAAAAAAGGAGGAGGTACTATGTTCAACACGTATGTATATTTTATGCATGTACAGCGATCATTTTATACTGCGTGGACCGATTTCAAAGATACTTTTTTTTTACTGAAAAGGTAATATCTCACGGGCAGTCCCATATTAATTTTTGGTCACGTTCTGATGATATAATCATTCCGGAAATCTGAAAAAACTGTGTTTTTAAACCATTGCTTAAAGGGCTGGCAGTAACGGCGCTGTCTTAATGTCAAAAGTCGCCAAATTTTGCCACTTTTGGCGATTTATCGTAACTTTGGCGTCAAAAAATAAGTTCCCAGAACTGAACTCCGCTAGACGATATTTTTTATATTTGAGGAGAATTTGCCAAACCCTACTAATTTCGAACGGGAATAATTTTTTGCTATGGTGAAGTAATTTGAAATTGGTTTTGTAAAAAAAGAAAAAAAATACTTCTAGAATAACAACTTTTTTGAGAGTATGATAAAATGCTTTATTAAAACGCTCCATTAGGTAGAAAAATTAGATAAAAAAGAGCAAAAAGAAGAACTTTTAATTTGTTAACGTTTAAAAATAACTTATAATAATCGACCCTGTCCTCACATCTTAAAACAGGAATTTCCGAAATCGCTCAGTTCTGAAATTTTCCAGTTAAATATCAAAGGGAAATATAATATTCCATATGATTTATTTTTCTTTTAATTTTGAATAAATTTACTGATTTTTTTTAAATTGTGAAAATTTTGTTTACAACACGTAAAAATGCCTGAAACGAACTAAGCAAATTAAAAAAAAAAAGTTGGTTTCTTTGCCGAGAGAGGGCAGCTCGCGTCACCAAATGTGCTGTTTAGATGTACTTGCACCCTTTCAAAATTTGAAGCCTCATCTGAAAGGGGAAATGCTCCTGATTTCTGCTCCAATTTTTCTTCTCTGTGCTAGTAAAATGTGTCATTGTGCTGTCCACTTTATTCAACGAGGATTTATAAGCGGGTTCTTTAAATCAAGCAAATAAACCCAAAAATTCTTGCTCCAAAGACAACAATCATCAGTTCGTCCGCACTTCAAAGAGGGAGGGGGCATATGGAGCTGTTCAGTATGTCAGTTCAGTAGATATGAGAGTCGAGGCAACCTAAATATTTGAATCCGCAGGTTTTGAAGTTTGTAAAAAAATTTGAATAGATTTTGGCAAAATTGAATAATTTTGTGCTATTTCATCACGTGAAATCGTCCTAACAACAATAAAAAAAGAACCTTAAAAATTTACTACCATCCAAATTGTAATATAGAATTTTAATTTTTCCTAAAATTTGCTTTAAAATTTTCAAAAACTGTGCAAATACAGTTGGGAATTGTATGAAGCAAAATTTCTCAAGAAAAGAAGTAAAAATAAATTTTTGTTGCACGAATAAGTTATTTCAGTTAAGAAAGCAAGTTTTATAAAAATAAAATATTTCATTATGCTTTTATTCACTTAATTTTTGAGAAGGCTTAAATAAAAATACCGAAACCTCTTACTCAGTAAAAGTTTCAGCGAAATATGAAATTATTATTTAATTCTCTGTAAGAAAATAAAACCTCTAAATTCTAAATGAAAAAAATATGAAAAATGAACACAGAAGCTATTGCGAAAATAAATGCTGATCTCAGATTGTGATATCGTTAAATAGCTTTGCATTTATTTTATACTTATTTATTTATATTATTATTATATTATTTATTTTTTCTTACTCAGCTGAAATTCAATTTACTTTCAACACTTTATCATTAAAATCCTTTTAAGATAGTCTTTGTTTTTCTCTGATAACGTTAAAATAATTCAGATTTAAGGGGTTTTAATTTTATTTGCTTTTTGCCATTTACATCTCCATGGATTCAAATTTCAAAATAATTAGAGTCTAGAACTTAAGAAAAATTCCCTCGAGAAATTACGTTTCAGAAATTCTCCAGGAAAGATTAAAGAAGGCTGCAATTTTGTTGCCATAAAAGTTTTAAAAAGGTATTTTATTGTATACTAGCTGAAGTACCCGTTCTTCGCACGGGAATGAATGGACTTTTTGATATTAATATTTGTTGTGATTACTATTTATTGTAATAAAAAGATATAGCAAACTGGATATCGCGTTATATTGTGTTCAATAATCATGTATACTGAATTTCAAGGTAATCGTTTTTACGGTGCAGAAGGCGATGCGGCGTAGCACAATCTAGTGGCGAGTTTTAGCAAAACGGATACGGCAAAAATATTCTTCGCATTCAGATATCGATGTATACGAATTTTCATGACGATCGGCTGAATAGTCTTGAAGTTCATGTGTTGACGCGACATCTAGTGTCAAGTTATAGGAAAATGGATCGTGCTAAACTCTTCCCCGTGTTCAAATATCTATGTATACCTATTTTCATAGCGATCATTCGCACAGTCAAGAAGTGATACACTGCAGGGCCATCTAGTGGTTAAATACTGATTTTCATAGCCACCGTTTGAATGGCCAAAAATTTGACCTGCTGCAGCGTCATCTAGTGGCGAATTAAAATAATAATGCATTGCAGTGCCATCTAGTGGCGAGTAACATCAAAAGTAACACAGTTAGAATATATTCTTCGTGCTTAAATGTGTAAGTATAAAAAATTTTATGCCAACGGTCGAACGGTATAGATGTTGATGCGTTGCAGCGCTATTTAGCGGTAAGTTACAGCAAATGGATAGTGAAAAATGTTCTCCGTGTTCTAATATTCGCGTGTACCAAATTTCATCGAAATTGGTTGGACGATATTCGCATACCAAACGGCTAAACGGAATAGAATTCGACGTTCTGCTGCGCCACCTAGTGAAAAGTTAGAGGAAAACGGATAGCATAAAAACCTTCTCCATGATAAAAGACTTAGGTGAACCAAATTTCATGGTGATCGGTGAAATGGTGCTGGAGTTTTTGAACCTCCTACACACATACCAACATTCATTTTTATCTATAACCAGTCTTATTATACGTATATACCAGTCTCAAGTAAAATCCAGTTTCAAATCTAAGCCTCGCCAAAGTGCCAGCATACGCTTTTTGCAAGAGTTTTGTCAGGGAATCATTCGAAGCGTTGACTTAGCAGCAATCAAAATGGGAAATGGTTCGACCGCCAGGCATTTATTTGAAAAGTGGAATCCCTTAATACAGCCGCATTTTTTAAATTATCAACTATAACATGTTTTATTCATCGTTACCTCGATGTACTAAATGCGAAGATTTCAATTTTCTGAAATTTGGCGGATTTCCCCCAAGTTAAATTAATGTACTCAATTGGCGAGAATTCTGAAGCTACATCGCTTGAAATGCCCTAATAACTGCATTATTTCTGCACGGATAGTTAAAATTTAATGCTGTATTCTAAAAGAACCTATACACTTGTTTTCAAAAATGCTATTCCCTTAAGCTCTCTGTAAATTGCGCCAAAAAGCCTAAAACTGTGCAAACCGCTAGAACTCACTCTCTAAAAATCGGCCTATCAGCCATTTTTTTTTTTTTTGCCAAACTAAAAAAAATTACATATTAGTCTCGGATATCTTCGATCCTCATTGTTTTGCGTATAAAACATTTCATTCCTGCTCTCATTTCTTATGCGCACACGATATTATAATTAAAAAAATAACCTAAAAAAATAAACTAAAAAAATCATTATCATTCTTTTATTTTTACTTTAAGAATTTAAAACAATTTATTCGGCAAAATCGCCACACATGGCAACCAAGATGCTTATTTCACACACTTTTTTTACTACAGGGGTTAATATTACGTAAAGCTTTCTGCGTGTAAAACATAAAAAATCTCTTAAATTCCGGGAACGGAAATTAAGAGAGCCATTCAGGAAGAAAACGTTTTTAAGTGGAGTTTCAAAGTTTTAAAGTGGACTATCATTTATTCTATATTATTTTACATATCTGTGTAAAATTTCAGGCTGACAGGTCCATTTTTGTGGAATTGTATACTACCCAAATCAACAAATTGACAAACAGAATTTCATTTTTATTTATAAGATAACCTACGCTTGTTTTTAAAAATACCCTCTCATTAAATTGCGCCAAGCGCTAGAATCATAGAAAATCTGACACACTTTCAGATTTTTAAATACGCACTAAAGTGCTATATATAAAAAGAGTTATAGTCCATGGGTCTTCCCTATTTTCGTTCCTTCTTTCATTAAGTTGGAAAGTGTATCATTATTCATGAGTGTGATTAAACAAAATTAAAATAGATATTTCTAACATCCTTTTTTCTGGATGTAATACATTAGATGCAGAAAAGCTGCTCAGAAAAATGCACAATTCCAACTGAGGAAAAATTTCAAAAACTTATACGCAGGTGTATTCATAACCCAAATAGCAGACGATTAAATTACGATAAATAGCGCCAAGCGTTAGAATCCTCCTCAAAATCGCGAGAATGCTGAAGATAGATCGCTTGAAATCCCTTAATAACTGCATTATTTTCGCACGGATCATTAAAATTTAACGCTGTATTCTAATAAAACCTTTGCACTTGTTTTCAAAAATCCGTTTCCTTAAGCTCTCAGTAAATTGCGCCAAGCTGGAAACTGTGCAAACCGCTAGAACTCACTTTCTCGGCATTTGAGCCATTTTATTTTTTCGCCAAACTAAAAAATTTTAACATATTAGCCTCGGAAATCTTCAATTCTTATTGTTTTGCGTATAAAACATTTCATTCCTGCTCCGATTTCCCATGCACACGATATTATAATTAAAAAAAAATATAACCTTACGAATATAAACTAACAAAAAAAAAATCATTATTATTCTTTTATTTTTACTTTGAGAATTTAAAACATCTTATTCGGCAAAATCGCCACACATGGCAACCTCGATCCTTATTTCACACTTTTTTCACTACAGGGGTTACAATTACGGAAAGTTTTTTGCGTGGAGAACATAAAAAATCTCTTAAATTCCGGGAACGGGTGGACTTTCAAAGTTTTAAAGTGGACTATGATTTATTCTATATTATTTTACATATCTGTGCTAAATTTCAGGCAGATAGGTCCATTTTTGTGGATTTGTATACAACTCAAATCCACAAACAAACAAACAAACAAACAAATAAACAAACAAACAAACAAACAAACAAACAGAATTTCATTTTTATTTATAAGATTAGATGCGAAAGCAGTGCTGCCGGATTTGAAATTTTCTTTATGTGTGGAAAGAGTTTAAATAAGAAAATGGTTACATGTTAAGGATTTGGTTTTACTATTGAAAATGAAGTCCCGTCTGGAGACGTACAAGAGTAAGCGATTATGCTTCCCAAGTGAAACACGGCTATATAGAGAGTGTCCCAATAGATGGTAACGGGCTTTAACCCTTTAAAGCGCAGTGTTTCCGCTCTGGGAACACCAAAATCTGACGTTTTGACTGTTGCCAGTCACGAAGAATAGATTTGATTTCTATAAAAATAGTTGCGGGTGACATAGCTCCACGAGAATCCTTTACTTGTCATTTCCCGTAAAAAAAATTGTCATGATTATTTTTAACGACACTGACATCTGCTGAAAAATGGAAGAATGCGAGAACAGCTGGATAGATTGCCCAATTTTGAAAGAGGGGCAGGCGTTGCCATCGGTCGACTTAACTACCAGCAAGATGGCGGACGATCGAAACGTTCATCGCGTGCCACGGATCTAGAGACCCCTTTTTTTTACGACAGCTGGCTGTGCTTGCGCACTGCCGGACTGGCAACGGCTGCCCTCTTTTCAGCATTGGGAAAAGGTTGCGCCTCAAAGGGTTAAGTCTTTATCTATTAGAAATAAGAAGGCAGTGTAAATTGAAAAAAAAATGTTTAAAATAAGGTCGGAAATAAGACTCCGTTAAGAAAAAAATTCCTCTAGTTCATTTTCAAAAAATGACACTTTTTAAATTTTTATACGACCCCCGTACAGAAACATTCCCAGTTAGTAAAATGTGCCCCGTACACTAATGGGGAGGGATGTATCTAATTTGAGTATTTCATTATATGAAGTCGCAGAGATATCTTCAAAGAAAGAGGATCGGGGACTATACACGATTTTTATGTAAACGTTTATTCATAGAGGGGTAAAATTGTCTTTTTTCGTTATTTCTGTGCCACCCCTGAAATGCGATCACTCGACGTCATTTTTTCCTTCGAGAGCCATGGAAAAGTGGTTTAAGTCAGTGTTATATTTATCTTCATATCTCTGACGCTTTTTAAGGTACAGTTCTCCAATTTTGTATGTCACCTCTTTACTGTATGTCACCTCTTTACTGACACATTTTACTGATTGGGATCGTATAAAAATTTAAAAAGTGATTTCCTTTTTATTTATTTATTTATTTTTTTAATGAGCGAGAGGAATTTTTCTTAAGAGTCTCATTACCGACCTTATTTTGAACACATTTTCAAGTTACACTTCCCACTTATCTCTAATACATAAAGAGTTAAAGCCCGTTACCACCTTTTTGGGACACCCTGTATGTCTGTATGTACGTGGAGAGAAAAGTACAAAATTAATTCGAGCGGGCTTTCATTACATTAAGTTTTATAACATTTGTTGTTTTAAAGTGCGGTTTTTGAAACTTTCCTTCATTTCAGAATAAACAAAATTAATATGCATGGGTGATGACTGTAGCAGAATGTTGAAAACAGTGCATGAACACGGATAGCTCTTTAACCCTTTGAGGCGCAACCCTTTCCCAATGCTGAAAAAAGGGCAGCCGTTGCCATCGCTCGACTTAACTACCACCAAGATGGCGGATGATCGAAACGTTCATCGCGTGCCGCAGATCTAGAGACCCCTTTCTTGACGACAGCTGGCTGCGCCCGGCACAGCCAGCTGCGTCACAAAAATCCATAATGATCGGAAACAACCTCCTCTGACGGAGACCTATCGAGAAGTTGCTTCAAAAACTTTTAACAAAATTGCCAGCTTTTTACAGGTTGGCGAGTAAAAGATGAGCACTCATAAGCCACAGCCCCACGTGACAACAACTGTCCGGTAGGCTTTATAAATATAAAATTTGAAATTAACGGAACAACAGCATATCGCCAAGGCAGCAGTGCCAGAATTTGGCGAACGCCAAAACAAAAGCCTACAATCCCCGTGAGAATGCAAAGACGGACGACCGACAGGCACCAAAAAGTTACATAGCAAATGCTAAAACGAAATTAATTTAGAAGGGGAACCCCGAAATCCCAGACATACCGACGTGCACAAGGAAGAGCATTTTATCGAGCCGAAAAACAAAGTGGAGAGAGAGATTGATACGGAATATTTGATTTAAAAGGTGAAACAAAAGAGAATTATTTTAAGACTCGAAAAATATGTGAACTACGTCACTGGCCCCGCTCTTGGGCTTCGCCTGGGGCCCCGCACGCCCCTCGGGCCGGCCCTGGCTTATCCGAACTTTATATTAAAAAACAAGCGAGTACCTCAGAATTAAAGATTAACAGAACATTTCCGGGACACTTTTGAATAACTTAACACAGCATTACAAATATTAATGACCTTCTTATTCTGGACCAAATATATACATTTCTAGCTCTCACAAAACACTGACATATCAGAACTTCATGTCTCCAAGCATCGGGGTCTCCTTCACCCTCCCCCCCCTCCCCTTCCCCCACCACCCCCCCCCCCCTATTTCAGCTTGTTATTACATCGTCATTCTGAAGTCGAAACGAGGAGTGGCCTGTGTGTGTGTGACGCGGGTGTGGTCACTTTCCATCAGTCTCCTTTTTTTAACATTCGTGTTTTCTAAGACCGGGGCACGTTTCGTCTGGCTGGAACACGGGAGAAAGAAGTAATTAATTCAGGGGGAATATGTCATACAGTTTGTCCTTTTCCAGCATCTCAATTAAACAGGCTACGTACGCCAATGAAGAATAGAGAGGAAATTGCAGAATCGCGCGCTTTCTTTCGACGAGCTGTGAATGCAGATGCGGTGCGTCCGCTGCTGTGTTATTCCGCTATTGTTGATGAATGTTATTTGAAATAGAACAAATTTTAGATGAAAATACATCTTAAAAGACTGCTTTCGAGACTGGAGTCGAGAACTTTTCAAAACAAACAACTGAGGAATTAGGAGGGTAATCGAAAAATTATTTTTTCTTTGTTAAGTCTCTTAGTAAGCAAATGGTTTGGATTATATATTAGGCTTTAACCCATGGGAGCTGCACATTCCACCACCAAGACTCAAGTCAAAGGAGAAAAAAAAATGTAATGAAAACCGTTTAAAATCTTAAAAAAGTTTGGTAATAAAATAATAGTTTAAAATTCAATGCTCATGAAGTTGATGGTGCAGTAGAGATTTTTAAATTTATGAACCAATAGTGCAGCGAAATTTTACGTAACTTTTAGAATGTCCGACTAAATACATTTTATATGATATAAAAGTTCCCCATTTCATAGGACGTATATACCGACGACTAACAATTGGCCAGAAGACTGTTATGAACACAGGAAGCTTTAAAACAAAAATTCACAAATTGTCATGCCTAATACAAAAATTGACTTCGTAGACTTAAAACTAAGGCATTTTTTGTATGTAGGAATTTTACAGACTTTCTAGAACTGTAATTTCTTTTATGGCGAGCTGGTGGAAAAGAATTTAAACTTTGATTTTGATTACGAGATTTCCCATTTTGAAAAACAGTATATGTATTTTTTTCAAAAACGTTTATCATTGAAGTATTCGTTTTCACTTAAATTTAATCACTTGTATTTTAAAATTTTGCAAATTCACTTAGCAAACCAAAGGTAATTTTTCCGCTACAAACCCAAAATGATGTTGAATGAATATAGCACTGCTATATGGAAGGATTTATTTCACAGTAGACGCTCATTTTCAGAACACTAATTGAGGGAAAAAAAAAAGAAACAAAGGCGCATCAAATGCTGTTTCAGCTTCATTAATCACCGAGATACGCAGAGTCCTAACAATTTAAATTCCAGTAGTCCCACTCTAGTACCTTCTGCGATCTAATGAGAACGAGAATGGAAACAAATGGTTCCCACTTATCCGAGTTCCAGGAAAATGCAGTCGGCAGTTATTCTTGAAGATAGCGCTCGTTCTGGGCAGGGTTCCGGTAGGTAAATTTTAAATTGAATGGGGCCACACGGTTATGTTCTGCTCAACGAGTGCTTTCGAAAAAGGATTTCATATTTCAGTGTCGTTATCGGTGCCCGCAGATAAGTCTGGCGGATTGCAGAAGTGCAATTGTGGACTGGAGACAGCAAAAGAAAAATGAGCATACTTTGGTATGAGCAAAAGATGTGTACACGGGTGAAAATTTTCAAAGCAGATTCAGGTACAGATTATAATTACCTCGGTGTGCCTCGTTTAAAATTCATGATTCAAGGCCCAGGCCAAATTTATTACACGAACGTACTGTTTCAAAATAATCATAATTAGATATTAATTTTCATAATTTTGATAGTTATTACGCACTAGGGTGAAATATGGTGATTAAGTTGCACTAACAAGAACATAAAAAATTACATTATAATTTTATAATAGAACTGAAATTTATATTTAAGGCAAGAAATTATGTTCCAGACCCCGAATTGTGAGATTTTCAATCCTTAGGACCATTAGTTCATACATCGAGGTTCCAACTCGAAAGTCTGGAGAACAGGACTGCTTTCGAAATTGTAGTCGAGAACCTCTCTTACAAACAGTCTCAGGAATTAAGTGTCCAATTGGAAAAATATTTTTGCTATGTTAACTCCTTTATTGAGAAAAATGGTTCTGATTATATATTAGGCTTTACCCCATGGGACCTGTACATTCCACCAGGGACCGATCTACACACTTGGGGGCCCAGGGTACAGATACTCTTGGGGGCCCCTGCACAAAAATATTTCGCAGAATATTCCTTAATTAAATTAAGTTAAAACCCATTATCATTCTTAAGTAAACCATATGTAAACATTTACAAGTCAGTAAAATATCATCACAAATACCACTTTTATGAATTTTTCAGTTTCGGAATGTTTTTATGGGTATTTAGAGTTCTCACACACCTTAGAAACGATAAGAGGAGGAGCATACTAAGGTGTTCTATCGAATTTGCGAATATCAAATTTATCGAATATCGAATCGAATGGATAATTTTTAACATTACAAGTGACATTAAATTAAAAATTTTGAATATTTGTGATGAAATGAAGTAAGTAATCAGAAATTTTACTCTTGAGAGATAATTTTAGTAGTTATTATGATTACGTAAAATGAAGTTTTGGGGACCCTAAAAATCGGGGGCCCAGGGCACGTGCCCCAAATGTAAATCCGCCGTAAATCAGTCCCTGCATTCCATCGCCGAATCTCAAGTCATAAGAGAAAAAATGCAATTAAAACCGATCAAAAATTTAACATAGTTAAGTAATAAAATGATAGTTTACAATTCAATGCTCTTTAAGTTGAAGGTGGAGTAAAAATTCTAAATAAATCAACCCAATAGCGTACTAAAATTATATGCTTTTAGAATGGTCAATTAAATACATTTTATAAAGTCTTCCTATTTCATTGGATGTATATGCCGTAGACCAGGGGCGTTGCCAAGGGGGGGGTTAGGGGGATCATAATCCCCACCCCCCATGAGAATTTTTTTTCCATAAAAATGTATATTCTTCACTACATTATCACACACACGTATACATATATTTGAGTTGTAGTAGTCGTAACCCCCCCCCATGAAAAATTTCTGGCTACGCCCCTGCCGTAGACAAACAATTGTATATAGGATTGTTATGAGCACAGAATGCTTTAGAAAAAAAAATCACAAATTGCCATGCCTAATACAAAAATTGGATAGGTGGACGGCATTTTTTGTATTAGGAGGCATCAGGAATTTTACAGACTTTCTTGGAACTGTAATTTCTTTTATGGTGAGAGGTGAAAAATAATTAGGAGGTACTATGTTCAACACGTATGTATATTTTATGCATGTACAGCGATCATTTTATACTGCGTGGACCGATTTCAAAGATACTTTTTTTACTGGAAAGGGAATATCTCAGGGGCAGTCCCATATTAATTTTTGGTCACGTTCTGATGATATAATCATTCCGGAAATCTGAAAAAACTGTGTTTTTAAACCATTGCTTAAAGGGCTGGCAGTAACGGCGCTGTCTTAATGTCAAAAATCGCCAAGTTTTGCCACATTTGGCGATTTATCGTAACTTTGGCTTCAAAAAATAAGTTGCCAGAACTGAACTCCGCTAGACGACATCTTTTATATTTGAGGAGAATTTGCCAAACCCTACTAATTTCGAACGGGAATAATTTTTTGCTATGGTGAAGTAATTTGAAGTTGGTTTTGTAAAAAAAAAAATACTTCTAGAATAACAATTTTTTGAGAGTATGATAAAATGCTTTATTGAAACGCTCCATTAGGTAGAAAAAATAGAGATGAAAAAGAGCAAAAAGAG